>CAJNOL010000412.1:73624-128159 GCA_905250125.1 Rotaria sordida
TAGAAAACCCAATGATTTTTTTTCACAAATTGATGTCATAGATATTTAACACCACATTGAATACATTTGTAATTATAATCATCAATATTATAATAGATTCAAATAAACAACAATTTATACATTAAATTTAACTCAATTTTTATTTTAATTTCTACAGTATAACATGAAGAATAACTAGGAAGTACACAAACATTGACTACTTTAATTTTAGAAAATATCTCTATATCCATGAATTAATCACCACATTTACATGCTCCTGTTGGACATTCACAATTTTCACATTTACATCGTTCATTACCACATGTTTTTTCTGCAATAGAACAAAGAAAATAGTTAAAAATCATGATTCATGCAATAAAAATAAACCTAACCAGAACGATTACATGGACAATTTGAATCACATGGACAAGTATTTGTTTTGGTGCAATCCTCCTTGCATGTACATTTTCCAGCTAGTTAAACAAAAGCATAAATAAATGTATACTTAATAAAAATATTATTTACCTTGACAAATGCACGGCATTCTCTGTTTAATAAGATGTTATATTGGATCGATCAAGATAATATATATGAAATATTCTTCGATATATCGCTATATATATATGTGTGTGTGTGTGTTAGATTAAACAAAGACGTTCATTGAGATAGACAGAACAAAGAGATATCGACTGATCATAAGCAGAGAAAAAAAACGGGGGTGTCAGCAAGTGAAATAGAAACAAAAAAAACGGGGGTGCCGTAGAAGAGAATGAAAAAATGATGTTATGAATGTCGACATTGACACGTATAAATAATATTTAACAAATGTGTGTCAGAATAAATGAGCTAGTCAGTATTTTCTCAATATCTCTGTCAATTTTAATAACTACGAACTAAATTTCATCTTAAAAGATTCAATGTTTAATTCTCTACAAAGCCATAGAAATAAAAATAAAATATCTATTGTATAAATACTCGCATAAAATAAACTTTACTTCTCTAGATTCTCCCTACAAAGAAAAACGTTTTTTTGCATCGTAGTGTTTTTGAAAAATTGATGTAACTCAATCATAAATTCTTTTTTTTACAAAGCAACCGAATAAATGCTTGTTTTCTCTCGATTAGATTCAAATAAAAAAGGCTCGATATTGCAGATTTGAACTTTTTACAAATACTAGATTTTCTGTCAATATTTTACATTGATACATTTTTTCGTATATGCCATAAAATAGAGGACAATTAATTATACTTAGGGCATACCAAAAGTTCTGGCCATGATGTTTAAAAGATCTTTTCGGATAAGAGAACCTATTGAGAAACGAAAAACCAAATATACCATGTTGTAGAGCTTTTTGAAGCGCGTCGAATGGTATAGTTACTGATAGACGACTACACATCCACATCGAAGCATGATAAGTTTCTGAATATTGTGGTCTTTGGTATTTGTAGAATATTTTTTCTCATATACGATTTTGTAGAGTTTTTGACGGGCTACAATCTCCTATATGTAGCATCTCCGGTCATCTTGTTAGTGTGAGTGTGTAGTCGTCTATCAGTAACGTGACTCTAGGTCCTTCAAAGTCCGATGAAAATAAGATTTACTATATACCATTCGACGCGCTTCAAAAAACTCTACAACATGGTATATTTGGTTTTTCATTTCTCAATAGGTCTCCTTATCCGAAATGATCCTTTAAACGTCGTGGTCAGAACTTTTGATATGCCTTAAGTATCTGATGTGGTTCTTTGAAGTGTTTAAACAATCCTTCATTAGTGGAACGATGGTGCCAGCTAGATTTTATATTTGTGCTTAGCAAATTGTTAATGATACATGTTCATAGTATTTGTTTAATAACTTTTTTTGCTTTTTTCTACGGCATACATTTATCTATCGTTTTGTAGAAAATTGGACGATGAGTCTTTTAAGACGAAACTTAATCCATAATTATGAAGATTGACAAAGATATTGAGAGACTCATTTATTCTAACGTACTTGTTGTTTATTTTTATTTCTGATAAATATCACGCGCGTTCTCAAAAAGTTTTATACGTTTGTAAATTCATGTTTTGTTTAGAATATATTATAAATGATATATTCGACTGATGTTTCAAAATCAAATTTCAAATATAAAATCAAATGAAAAATTTCAAATAAATTCAAATAAACATTTGCTTCAATCTCAATATCATAGAAAAAAACATTCATATAAAACTAATCGAAAATCTCATCATCATCATCGATCAGGAAAAAATTTCAATAAAACAAAATTAAAAAAGAAAACTCATCATCATAGAAATCCTATTGAAATAAAATTTGATCAATCATCAATAGATACAAATATATTTGATGAAAATCAAAAAAATAATAATAATGAAATACCTTTTGATACACGTAATATGATACGAGATCATTTATATATTTCAATAATTGGTCTTTTATGTTTTTTTCCAACTGGTATTTTTGGTTTAATACGTGCTATGCAAGCTAATGAAATGAAACGATCATCATCTCTTCTATATTGGCCTAAATTAGCTGCTATTTATGGAAGACATGCACTTCGTTGGGCTATTCTTTCAATTCTTATTGGTACAATGCTTTGGACTATTTTTATTATTTATCATCTTTTACGAGAACAACATCTTCTTTGGTAAGGGAATTCATTTTTTACATTATGATATTCAAAAAAAAATTAAAAAGTATAAAATTCTTCAAATAAAATTCAATATTTTAATTTCAGGGATGCTTATTATCAAGAATGTGGTGAACAATTTTTATGTTCTACATAAGAAATTTATTCAATTAATAAGAAAAAAAAACTACAATTTATACAGAACATGTTATATATTGAACAATGATAATTATTACATGAATATACTGAATCATAGCTAATACATTCATCTATCAAATAGAATTTCATAGATCTAATATTTTAATTAGATCGATATTCTCGCGAGTTCACTTCTCATTTCTTGACGAGAAACAACACTTCAATACGCATCAAAGGCATATTCTTTTTCAGATTTATTTGTTCAATTTGAAAATGATTATCGATTCTCGTTATTGTTCAGATTCAATACACATCAAAAATAGCTGATCTTTACCAAAGAATTTTTTCTAATAATCAAATAGCATCAATAGACTCGTTGTGCTTTTCATTGTGGAAGATCAACAAATTAACTCAAATACATGTTGACGATGATGTTGCTTTTTTCGAGACAATTTTCGATTTCAATTGCAAAGAATCAGACAAATAAGAAACGTGATAGAAATTAGAACATAAATGTGTTTTTCAGAGTTTCTGAGATAGTTTCTCACATGTTCAACAACTAATTTGAAGACAAATTTCAAATGGATATCTCTTTCTTCGATCACAAACACTTCGTCTTTACATTAGTTCGAGTAAACTTCGATCTATTTTCCTTTTATATCAACGAAAAAAAAAATGTTTTCCGAAAACCATTGACCTTCGAATCTGTTTGATCGATGATGCACAAAATGGATATTTGTTCTTTGTAAATCCGAGATGTATCGATATGAGAAATCAAATCGATCAATTTACTTGAAACTTTTTCGAATTAGATAGCAAAACAATTTTCTCTTGAAGATATGATGATGATAATTTCATCGAGAAAGTATGAATCTGGTATATTAATTAATTTGATTTGTTAACGAATTTAATCTGTTTTCATATCCGATTTTATATATTATGCATTCAAGAATTATAGTTTACTTTGAACCATCAAAGTGATTTTATTGCTACTTATTAGAATGAATTCTGCATTTGTCACTTGCTTCTGAAAAAAATACCTGAGAAATGAAGTGGAAGGTGATAGGAAATGAATCAAATTATATAAAATATGTTTGTATCATATAAAGCAATGTGAGTTTGCCAATAATACGTGATACTTCTATTGTGTATAATAATACAGCTACAGTTTACATCGATAAAGCAAGAATATGTTGTATTGAAAGTCCAGCATCATTGTCAAAATGTACTGCAATATAAAAATTAGTTTCGCAGTTGCTCAAATGGGAGAAATTCTTAACTGCCATCAATGCTAACAGGTGATGCGTGGAAAGTATTGAATAGTCGAATGGTAGCAGTGGAATGGAAAGATGTTACTTTCGTTAGATTCATTTGTCAAAGATTTTTATCGTGCAGCGTTCATACTAGTAAATCAGTCGATTTCCTCTATTGAATTTCAATTTTCATCAAATTGATCTCTTGTATTTATGTGCAAGAAATTCATCGATTCCAAAAGGTGGTACTATCTTTCGACCTCCTAGAATTACATTTGCAATTGGAATAATGTGTTTATTTTTCTATTCTGTGTCTTTTTCCCGTTATATCTCATCCATTACATTTTCTAATAAGAACATATTTTTCTTATCTGTTAGAAAATAATATCGGCTCCTAGAGTATTGAAGTACTGCAAAGACAAATAACGATTCAATCACTTTGATCATATTATTAATGGCAGCATCATCAGTAGAAAAAAGTACTATGCATCGTATACGACCAATTCATGAATAAAACGATAAATTTGATGATCTGACTCAATGTTCATGTCGATATCAGTGCCGACTGTTTACATGACAAAGAACATTTGCACTTTATCGTTAATCTTCTTAAGACTTTCAACAATATGGATACATGTATAATATACATTCAGTCGAGTGATACTGACAAATACATTTGCGTGATTTTATCAGACGGATTCAGTGAGGTTTTTATATTTTTTGTTATTATTTTATCATAAATTGCTTGTATGACTATCTACTATTTTGATGAATTACACTATCGCAATGCCGTTAGCAAAAGTCCGTACCTACACTCACACTCTGTTGACCAACTCGTTAAAAATGAATCTCTTGTTTGTGTACATTGTTTTCATTACGATACACTTTGTATGTCAACAAGTGAGATATGATCTCTTTGATTTCAACATGCAGTCACACATTTGTACTCCTTCTTTATGTTCTTATCAGTAACAAGCGAACGACTGACTGATATACATCCTCACATTTTTTTTTCTTCACTTATCAACATGGCTGAAATTATTTACGTGAATTTTTGGTTGTTCATTGCTTGTCTACTTTTGCTGTTTATTTTCGGCCTCTTGGCTAGTCAACGTTTCAATTCGATTCATCTTTTACATTCGACTTCGATTGTTTGTTCTCTACTTGGTTTCCTTGCACCCATTTACTTCAAATATTACTCGCCTTCGTCCTTTGCAATGACACACATAGAGGAAGCAACTGCCGGAATGAGTTTTGTATTGGTGTTGAAATTTCTTGCGTTGACATGTGGTCAAGAATGGACATACACGCGAAGGATGACAGTGAAAGAAGTGATTCTAGACATTTTGACTTTTCCACTAGTGACTCCATCTTCGGCAGAAAAATCAGTAGAACATGCAATAGACGCTCGTCGTGAAAATATCTTTACCATTTTCCGAGCTATAGGCCAAATGGTCGTTCTTCGAGTTCTTTTCCGTGTCATACCTATTGAATGGCTCTCTCTTCCAGTTTCATCATTTCTTCCATTCTTCTGGCTTGTTCGCCATGTTTTGCTGGCCGTCATTACATATATTCATCTTTCAATGACGTACAATATCATACTCGGTGTTGGCGGTCTTCTGTTTAATGTTCGAATGAAATCGCCCTTTCCCGCTCTTCCATTTACATCAACGAGTATCCGTGACTTTTGGTCACGCCGATGGAATGCTCCTGTGAAAGCAACACTGCATCGTATGTCCTTCATTGTCATTCCGAAACTAACTGGAACAACTAAGATAATGAACAACACGACAAGAGCATTTCTTGCTTTTGCTATATCGGGTGTGTTTCACGAGTATGTATTAGGGATAGTTGGTGATCTGTGGACAGGCAAGAACATGCTTTTCTTCATGTTGCAAGCTGTATTAATCTTCATAGAAATTACCGTGAAACTACCGATGGAGACAACGACTCCTGTGGGCAAGTTCATGGGATGGATATGGACAATGGGAGCGTTGCTTGTCACGTCACCGCTTTTTCTCGATCCATGGATTGAAGCTGGGTACTATATACGAATAAAAGAAAGATTTGGTTAATCATTTGCAATATAGGAATTAGAATATCTGATACAATTTCACAATTATACAACGTATTTCTTGAATTATAATCGGACACATAACCAATTTTAAATTTTTGCCTTATTTTAGTAAAAACTAACCACATAACGATACTAACGAGGGAACCACCCGAGGTGATAAAAAGCTTTTCGGTCAGGAATATGATGGTTAGGTAGGGCATAGCTAGGAGTGATAAACCCCAAATTAGTTCGGGCGCAAGTTGCTTCTAGCGGGAGTTATGAATGTTTCAAGTTATTAACGGACATGACCTGGTTTGCTACAGAGTGTTCGTTTTCTTGATGAAACAACAACATATTAGACTGAACTTTTTCTCATATCTATATTGATTGCTGACCTTGATCATTTCAAAATTCAATCACGAAAGGTTATATAGCTAGAGAGAAAGAGAATTTGCAAGGGTTTTGTCTTAACTTTACAGCTTTTCATGTTTCACGACTTGATAAGCAATGAATCATTTAAGCTAATTTTTCGACTTTATTACCGAGTTGCTCTGATCTATTTATTAAAGAAACGTAGCATCCTTCCTTTGCCTTTTTCATTGGTTTGAAAACAAGCTTATATAAATGGTGTTAATTCTTATCTTTGTGTATGTTTGCGTGAATATTAGAAAAAAAGCACAAAAAGAATTAAAGGAGAATCATAAAAATGTGGTGTATGTTTATAGAAGTCAGATACCATGAGTATGATAATTAACGAAGAAGTCATGTAAGCATAATATTTTGTTACAATAACTACATCGAATGAATGCAAATTGTTCGCAGGACGATATGTCACAGTAGTCTTGTTTGAATTTAAAACATACTTCGGTGACTGTTTGAAATGGATCGGGGTCAATATCAGCATAGCCGCTTTTAAACCATGCGTAGCGGATCATTGGAGTAAACACTGGAGATGAGAGCTGGTTATGAATCAGAGACTGCAAACGAATGATATTGTTTCTTTGCGCAAGATAAAGTATTAGAAAATTGAATGAACACATTATATAATGAATATCATAATTATCCCATTGCAGCATCTGATCTCTTCAACAGACTATGTTTGGTTGTAGGAAAAAAAGCCATTAGAATTTTCCAATAAGAACAGTATTTAAGATTGATGAAACTAATATTCGAAAGTACCTATGCTTATCTTTTATTCTTTCTTTGTCAAAAATAAACATTTTATTCAAATTTATCTGCCTCTTTTTTTATTTTCTAAATGAGAAAATATTCAGAAGTCTTCAGACCACTTTTTAACATTTTTTCTACCGACAGTTTGCATTCGACATTCCTATCGTCAATATTTTTACTTTCAACGTTTGTAGTATTTCTTTTTTCTTTTTAACTTTGTTTTGCCGACGTTTTTAGTTACAACTAAAGTTTAGACAATCTCACCATATTTGTAAACTGAGTATTTTTTTGAAAAAAACCAGAGTCATCAAGAAAAATTTATTTTGAAAACCGCGCGGGGGAGCGACAGCCCTATCTTTCGCAGATCTGGCCGGTCCATGATAGACTGCGAACCTCTCCAGCCTACCTATGCCTGTCATTCGTTTTCATCGGTCTGGTCTGTCTGTTGTGACCTGTGTGCATTTCTTAGCATTAATCTTATAATAAAAATTGAGTGAAAGCAGAAAATCGTTTTTTTAAAAGCAAAAAAATTGTGTGTATGAACAAGAACCTGATTAAATGAAAGATCTGTGGGTTTAATACAATATGTAACTGTCGAACAAAAACAAAAAAACAAAATATTAACAGCTAGGAAAATTTTTCATTTTTAATTAAAAATCTTTTAAATGATTTTTTATGAACTAATTGAAGAAGATACATCGCATTTGGACATATTACAATAAGCAGAATATGAATATGAAATAATAAAGATTGATAAACAATTTCTATAAAATTATAATAATAAATATATAAAATTTGAAAAGAATAACGTTCTAAAATGAATAAATAAATTAAATCAATAAAATGATCAATGAATAGTATAGTTAGATTCTATTATTATAGATCATTCTATACAGACCAAGTGATAAAAAAAATCATTTCTTATTTTTCAGAAGCAAAAGATTCTTCGTGCTATATTTTATACTTGTATTTTCATTATAAGAAAAAAAAGAAATTTTTAAAGAAAATTTAAAAAAATATGATATGTACATAGCTTGTCTATTTTAAGAAGTCTGTTTGAATTATAATAAAATGAAAAAAAATTAAAGGTTGTGTCATTTTTAGGTAGACAAATAGAGACTTACAGATTTGATGACTTGTTTGAACCTCTGGTAAACATTCTTTCCTAAAACAGAAGGTCATCCTATTTTAAAGGACTATTTCTATTAGAAAGTCATGTATTAATCAATTTATTAAAAAAAAAAATAACGTAATTTTTTGATATCGAATATTGAAGTTCTTTATATTACTATTATTTGTAGTATAACCTTATTTGATAATGGTAGATTTTTTTTTGTTTGTGAAAATTATTTTAAAAAAAAGTTAAAATTATTAATATTTATTATAAGTGTTTAAAACTTTCTTAATAAGGATTGAAACTTGACATCAAAAGAAACATGAAAAACGTCGAATATCTAGAGACATAATATAATACTATAGTCTTTCATATTGTAAGAGAAAAATTTATTAATATATTATTGATATTGTGTGTTCTTATTTGAAAATCTATTTTATTCTTCAATTTTCAAACATATTTATTATAATGATTTTTATTTTATTATCATATAATATGTGACTAATATATAATTGCATCTCTTGAATTGGTTTTTTTTTATATATTATTCCATGAATATTGTTAGTTTTTCTCGTCTCTCTCTCTCTATATATATATAAATGTTATTCTACGCACATGTTTTCCTTTTCTTCATTAGTTAATTCTTGATCACATGATTCGTTTTTTTCTCAGAAATAAAATAAATTATAGAGAAAAAAATTCAAATAAGTTTGATGACAATGAATAAAGAAAAAAATAAATTGAAAAAGTGAGTTATGTAAAAATCTATTTTATTTTGTAATTCTTATTTTTTTTTTATTTCATCTAGACTTCTTCTTGAACATGTGCCAAATGAAATATTCTTTGAAATATTTGAATATATGGAATTTTATGAAGTTTATTATGGATTTTATCACCTTAACAAACGTTTTAAAAATTTAATAATGGATTCAAAATTTTTAAGTAAAATAAATATTCCATATATATCAAAATTAAATTTTGAACTTTTTTACCAAAACATAATTATTAAAAACGAACATCATATTAAAATATTAATTTTATTAAATATATTTCTAAATGATATTATTTTATCATCATTTGATTTTAGTTTAAAATTTATTAATTTGAAAATTTTAATTATCAATCATATAAATGAAAATATTTTTGATAAAATTTTTGATGAATTAAAATGTTTATATGGTTTAAATTCATTAACAATTAAATTTAATGAATCGATTGAAAATTTAAATAAAATATTTTCTAAAATAATATCATTATCAAAATTAAAATATTTTAAAATAAAATATCAAACAATAAAGGATCAAAATCAATTAATTAATTATTTTAATAAATATAATTATAGTAAAATTGAATATTTAATTATTGAAGGTAATCTTTCAATTAATTCATTAAATAATTTATTATATTATTTTTCAAAACTTCATCATTTATCAATTAATTATCTTTTTTATTCTCATCATGATATTCAATTATATTCTTCTATTCAATTAAAAAATTTAAAATATGTTTCATTAAAAATTTATTTAATTAAATTTAATCAATTTGAAAAAATTATAAAAAATTTATTTTATCATGTTGAAATCTTCAAAATTTCAACACACTATGATGAAAAATATTTAGATGCAAAAAAATGGGAATATTTGATTACGTCTTATATGCCAAAATTACGTATTTTTGATATAAATCATGATGGATTTATATCAGAAAATGAACTAACATATCATGATGTAATTAATCAATTTAAATCATCATTTTGGATGGAAAAAAAATGGTTTTTTAAACATGAACATAATTGGCTCGAACGTTTAAATAGTGGTGTTTTTTATTCAACACAACCATATAGGTAAAAAATGAGATTTTTCATTTTCATTAGTTATAATTTTGTTAATGAAGTTAGCAACAGTTAGAGACATACAAGAGATGACTAATCTGTTTTACATCGTTTAAACAGGTTAACAAAGTCATAGGATAGATTGCAAGCTACAAAAATATTGTATCCTGAAGTGGTAGAAAAAAGTTTATCAACAGCTTTGTTTTCTTAATATTTTGTTACGAACAACCTGTTGGAAATATCTAAACAGTGATTTTGATGGAACTCAAAGCGATCTATGTGACTCAGGTGTGAAAAATTCTTAGAGTATGGATATTTTAACTATTATTAGGTAAAAATGTTTTCTTCAGCGGAAAGTAATTTAGCATCATGCTTATCTCCTTGAAACATAAGGTCTGTACGAAAAATCTCAAAATTTTCTAAATCAATTCATTTCTTTAGATCTTCTAATTGTCAGTGTCGTTCTTTCATATATTCTCTCTTATTCAAAATATTATTCAGATGTTCGAATTCTGATATCTATTTTCACTTTAATTAAAAAGCAGATTGTAGAATGCAACAATTTTGCTATCTGTAACTTGCTCTGTAAAATATTTCGTGACTATTATTTCTACTCGATAAAAACTAGAGAAATTTTTTTTTCTATATTTTAATGCAAGATTTTGTTTTCATTAAAATACAGATGTTATGTTTTTACTAATGACGAAAATTAACTAGAAATAAATAAGATATAATCAAACGTCTTGATTCGAATTTAGAATATTTAATACTGAGGATGTCAAGGTGAGAATGAGAGCAAAGATCCTACAGTTTCCACAAGCTAATGTAAAGATGAGAATGAAGATCTCATAGTCCCAGTAGATAATATGAGAGTGATGGAGAGAGTAGAAAACATAAGACTGAGAGTGGAAAATTAAGTCCAATTTTACACAATCTCAGCAAGAACATTTTCAA
This sequence comes from Rotaria sordida, assembly GCA_905250125.1. NCBI lineage: Eukaryota > Metazoa > Rotifera > Eurotatoria > Philodinida > Philodinidae > Rotaria > Rotaria sordida. Next base: position 84,750 of record CAJNOL010000412.1, read on the forward strand.
GATACATCTATAAATTAAAATTCAAATATTCAAATTATAAATTTTTAAATAGTTGAAAAGTTGTAGAAGATAAATTTAGGGTTTAAAACTCGAAGCTTTAAGAAACTTTCTCTCTATATAGTCTGATAGAGAAAACAATGCTCCATTTTTCTATGCTTGAGAATCAAACTTCACCCAATATCATAGTAATAAAATCTCGATAAGATCTGTTTTTGTATTATGTATAACGGATGTACTAATGCCTCTTTACAAAAAAGGGCAGATGAATATTTTTTGAATAACTTTTGATAAGAACAAAATAGAGAGCTGGAGTTTTCATCGATGGACATAGGAGATGAAGATTCTTCGAATCATATATTATACATTTTATTCACATGATTTTTTTAAGGTTTTCAATTGATCTCTCTGAAAACAAATCTAGCTCATGAGATATTTATAGCGAACTTTCAGTTGTTAGACATATATTCAAACAGCCAATGGTAGCTCTGGAAGACTACACGAGGTTTAGATGTTTACAATCAATTATACAGGAGTTATAAGTATTAAAGTCAAAGCTCTAAGTGATGTTTCTAGCAATTTCTGTGAGAAAGATTTTTTTTTTGTCTTTTCTTTTTGATAAAAAAAAACAATTTTTCCTTATTTAGAAAATTGATAAAACAAACTTCAAACAACATACTAGGAAAACGTATTATATACGATTCGATAGATCTTCATCTCCTCTTTTGAATGATGAAAACTACAGGTCTCTATCTTGTTCTTATCAAAAGTTATTCAAAAAATATCCACTAAATAGGCATCTAATATAACCGTTCCATATGACAAAAAGACAGATTTTATCGAGATTTTATTATTATGATATTAGGTGAAGTATGATCTTCAAGTATAGAAAAACAGAGCATTGTTTTCTCTATCAGACTATATAGAGAGAAAGTTTCTTAAAGTTTATCATATGGTATTAAAGTGTCACTGCCATTACTTTTGGATTGCCCTAAGTAGATGTTACAATGTATATAAAAAAAGAAATTTCAATGTTGAAATGCTTTGTTACAATAATATATGAACAGACTACCAGTGTCGAAAATATATATAGGGTGTCCGGAAAGTCCTTAGAGTTACAAAAATTTGGATATCTCCATTATGGTTGCACTGAACGAGCTCATTTTTCTAACAAAGATTGAGGCATGTTCACACTCCAAATTCATATGGACAAGGGTATTGAGAATCTTTGTTAAGTACCACTATTGACCTCAACAAGAAAATTTTACTGTTTCACAGTTAGGAAAACAAACATTACACAGGATAGGGCAAAAGACATTTTATTAAAAGACAATTGACTCTCTTCATTATAGCTTGAGCGAACCAACTGATATTTTTACCCAGGATAGAGGTATATCCACACTCCAAATCCATACTGACAAAGTTAGTGAGAACCTTTGTTAAGTATATGGTTTTTCTTCCTCTCTGTGGAACAGTAAAATTTTCTTGTTAAGGTCAATAGTGATACTTAACAAAGATTCTCAATACTCTTGTCCATATGGATTTGGAGTGTGAACGTGCCTCAATCTTTGTTAAAAAAATGAGCTCGTTTGGTTGAGCCGTAAAGGAGATATGAAAATTTTCCTAACTCTAAGGACTTTCCGGACACCCTATATATTGTTGAATAAAAAAAAGAAAAGAAAAACAGTAATTTTGAACAAATGAATACGTTTTAAAAAAATTTTCCAAAGTAAACATCTAGGGTGAGGGACTTCAGCAAAAAAAACGGATATTTTTGGATAGAGAGAGGAGACTCGAAAATGTCACTTTTTTTCAAGGATATTATTGATGAAGTTCTGATAATCCGTAGAAATAAATTAACATTAACTTAATTTTTTCTTTTTGTTTTTTTTTATTTTTTTTCGAAGAAAAGATTATATATTTGGGGTGGGTGTGGGTGTGGGTGTGTGGGCGGGTGTGGGTGTGGGTGTGGGCGGGTGTGGGTGTGGGCGGGTGTGGGTGTGGGTGTGAGTGTGAGTGTGGGTGTGGGTTTCTTCTCTTCTCTCATACCTACACCCACCCCCACAACCCACACCCACCCCTTGAACTATTTGATGATTCATTAGTAGATATACTTAGTCGTATTGTTCCATTAAGTCAACTTACCAAATTAATTATTAAAAAGTTTAATCTTGATCTTAATGAAATGATTGATATACTATATAGTACAAGTGAATTACAAATATTTAAATGTGATTTTTTATCCCTTGATAATTTTAATTCAATTGAAACTGGAAAACATCATGCTTTTGAACATGTATTAGAAAAAAATAAAATTAAAATGTTGCATCTTCGTTCCAATTGTACATCAGAAAAACTTCGATTAGTTATTGATTTATTCCATGAAATAAAACATTTAACAATAGGAATACAATGTACACAAATGATAGAAACAACTAAATATTTATTATCATACAAACATAAATTACGTCATTTATTCTTTTTATGTATTTCAGATATTTCTGAGGTATATATAAAAAATTTAATTAACATGATTGAAAAAGAAAAATTAGTGATTACTTTATTAAATTTATTAAATAGATGTGCATAAATCTTGTGATTATTTTTTTTTTTGACTATTTTACATTATTTTTTTTCGTTTTAATAACATATGATATTTTCTGATGAAGAAAAGTGATCTTTAAATTTGAAGTTTATGGAGGTCTAGGTTTTTTTATATCGAAAAACTATCTCAAAACTTAAATCCTCTATTTTTGACTATTTAAATAGATACTCTTGACCATATTAAGGGGCTTCTCCTTTTCCCGACTCAAAATTTTCAGATTTTTTGTTTTCTATTTTTTGTCGTAAATATTTAGATTTAAATGACCTCTATCTAGTGAATAAATTTTCCGAACCGAAAACGTACATTCTATATATAAAAAAAAAATTTATAAAATATCCTGAACGAAAAACCAAGAAATCTCAATTTTTTTGCTTTTTTTTCTCAAAACTAGATTTTTGAACAAAAAAAATGAAGTCTTTCCTCCTTTTCTCTTCTGCAGTACGATCGATCGGATTCAAAGTGTTTTTTGTTTTCAATAAGTAGTTTGATCAAAGTGGGGTGTGTTAGTGGCGTAGCCAGGAAAAAATTACAGAGGAGCAATGCACCCATCAAGAATTTTTGTAGTGGATGAAAATTTGTTATCCTATCATAGATGTTCGAAGGCAATGCAGATTAGAGGTGGAGAAAAAATAAAGTCAATAAAGGATTGCGCATCAGAACAAGCTCTAATCCTTCTAGTAGCCCGAAATCCAAGAAGATCTTGTTGTTTCCAACTGAATTTTATGCAAAGATACTTGCGTTCGATAAACTCCGTAAATTAAAAAACAATTCTAAATAGTTTTTCGTGAAGCTCACACTTTTGCAGGATTAGGGCAAAATTTCTTTTTGTTGTAAGTTTTCCCAGACAGACAGAGCACTCAAAAAGGCTCGGATTTTATGAACCAAGAGAACAAGCTATTGAACTCTCTTGTTAATGTCGATTTCGCCGAGACTTTCCATAAAGCAGCAGCTTTTGTCGACATTTTCTCATTGATTTTGGTGTTTTAGAAGAAATTTTCATAAAAAGTATGTGGGAATTCAGTGAAAACTGCTATTTTATCCGAAAACTTCGGCAAAAGTGACCTCGACAAAAGATGCTGAATAGTTTGTTCTATTTATTGATAACATTCGTGCTTTTTCGAGATTTCTGCCTGCCTGGATTTTGGAGAGAAGCATCGCTAGATAAAACTTACAAAAATTTATCAGTACTTTTGTCACCGAAGCCAGCCACTTTGACCATGAGTTTCCAAGAAAAGAAACTTTTCGGAAAGACAAAATGTCTTAGCAACCAATTTACAAGAAGTTACGCAATTAGAAATATTCAAACTTATTATTTATAGGTCTCACTCTCACAAAAAAAGTAGTATTTTTTGAAAACGAAATATAGAAACTTTTTGGAACATTAAGCAATACCACAGATATCCATCATGCAAAGTTGATGGAGTTGTTTACCAAGTATGCATAATAAAAATCGAGTTATATGCAGTTGAAAATCTAGTAATTATTTAAAAAGTGACCATTTTCACAGAATCAAAGGTTTTTAAATTTCCTGGTGTTAGCACTTCTGCCGCCGAAGGCGGCCACACTCACGATGATTATTGGAAAATGAAGTCTCTATTTCCCTCTCGCATAAAGTCACATTTTCTATAAGACCACCACCACAGTATCTCTTAGTGAAAATAGAGAAGAACTCGCCATTTTCCGCTAAAAAAATTTACAGAGGGGAGCAAAAACATTTACAGCGGGCATTGCACTCCCGGTGGCTACGTCACTAGGTTGTGTCTTTTTTTTTTCTTTCTTGAAAATATTATTCCTATGAAATATGATAGCTTTTGGAACACAAGCACCATTAAAAAAACACGTTTTTTGATAATGCCTTCACTATTTTGTCTCTCTTGAGCGCTAAGAACGGTGTTTTTCAAAGAAAAAAAAGAATACCCCGATTTTATCCTACTTGCCACAAAAAAGAATTCAGCTCAGAAGGACGATGTGTAAAAGAGGGGATGGTAAGAGTCAAAATCGGCCCCTTGTTGGAAATCAATTTCATCCGTCCAATTTTGTTGCTCTAGTTGGGAAAACTTGTTTAATATTAAAATTAGTCAATTATATCCAATTCTACCTGTGTCCCAAGCGATTAAGTCATATCCACAATATCAAGGGTATATAGGGTAAAGATGTGCATGATTATGCAGGCTTCTTTCGTGAATATCTTACTTATTCAACTCTTTATATCAGGCAATTTATATCTTGAAACAAAGCTCTTTTCTCTCCTAATCCAATGATATAAAGATATGTGGGGAAAAAAGTGGGAAAGTATACTATATCCCTTGAATACTACCTGCAGTAAGCCTTTATGAGTGGAATGAGTACATAGTACAGAAGTTCTTGTTAGTGAAAGTGCACGGATCCAGCCTGAATTATATATGAATCGATAGCTCTGATCAAGATCTATCATTTGATGCTAAAAAATATTGGAAAAAAAGTAGGTGAGCATATCATATCCCCTGAATATTATGAAATACTACCTACAATAAGTCCTTTGTGAGTGGAAGGAGTACATAGTACAGAAGTTCTTGCTAGTGAAAGTGCATGGACTAGAGGCTGTCGGGTCCGACCCAATTCACTTCAATTCAATTTAAAATTCAAATATTCAATTATTAATATAAAAATAAAATATTCTCTAGTTACTAACGAAATTGAATATTAAAATAAGCAATCAAATGTTGTTAAACTTTATTTTTTTTAAATCTGTTAATCAGTCATTTACAGAGATGTAGTCAGAAATTTTCTAAGGACATGTCTAACTTATAACGGAGGATGCACATTAACAGAAAAATATTTTTTGTGAAGAAATTTGTTCTCCATATCCTTTCAGGTGTTTTTCATGCTATGGTGAGTAGCCGAGAACCTAGCACATTCCCTCTATCTGCATACCTAATGATTTATTCATATATGTTCTACATATAATTAAATAGATAGATTTTAAATATAATAATTATTCTTTCTTAATGTATTATGGATGATAAGACTTTATATCGAAATAATTTTCTAGTTTGTTTATTTGTTTTGAAAATATTTCTTTGAAATACAAATATATTTATCCGATGTTTATTATTATTTTTATTTTTTAATTATTTAATATTATTGATCTATTATTATCATCTAACCATTAGTATTAATGTTTTTCAAAGCACAGATGATGTTAATATAGATTTAAAAATTTTTAAATGAAACGCTTATTTTTTTTATGATTATATGATCAATTGATTTGACTTCTTTTTCCTCTTTTCTTAGTGACTAAACATGATTTTTGAATAATTCCTAATCGTAAGATATATTTATGGTGGTAAATTATGTAATGGTTTAGGATATATTTTATTATTGTATATAATTAATAGTTATCTTTAAATGGAAAAACAAAAAAAAAACAACAAAATTAAACTTGATTATATTGTTATTGGTTTTTTTTTCTTTTCAACTTTGAAAATAAATGTAACAATTCAAGAGTAATATATTGATATTTTTTTCGTACTGTCTCAAATAAGATTTTTGTTTTATTGAATTTCATAAAATCCAAATCAGCATATTTTTATTTAAAAACAAAAAAAACAAAAACATTTGTTTTTCTCAATATTAGAAATTACAGTGTTTTATTCTATTGAATTATTCCAATAATTAATAACATCATAGAAAATTCATAATCGAATAAGAATAAAAGATTTGTTTTAAAGATAAAATATGTGGTCATTTAAACATCTTAGATAAATATAATTAGATTTATTCTGTTTTTAATATTATTTCAATGAAATTGACACTGTATAACTTTTTTTAATTTCAAACAATTTTCTTTTTTAATTAGAAGAACAGTTAGTTAAACTTTATATTGAGAAAATTTCATTTAAATACTACAACATTTATATCAGCATAATTGAATTTTCACATATATATAAATTCATGTTACGAGCTGTTCACACATTATATCCTGATTTTTTCTCAATTTTTGTACGGATCTTCTTCCTCTATGACATCACTTGTCATTTTTTCATGATCGTCCTCCTGTATGAAGTCATGAGTACGAGTTTTTTTTTTAGCATCTTATATAATTAGAAATCATTGGCTGAATTATATTGAAGCGACAGATACTGAGTTTGGCAGATGGCGAGCAACAACTTTGTTTCTAGTATCAATCAGCTGAATTCCGCATAGTCATTTTCCATTAATGTAAATGAATCGACTACGTACTTAACAAAAAAAAAAATTCAAGATAAAAAGCATTCGTCTCACTATACGTGTATAATGTGACCATTAATATAACCTTCAAAACGATGTCCTTCTCAGAATTAAGATAAAATGTTCTCTTCGAAATAATTATGAAATTTGATGACAACTAAGAGGGAATATTAATACTGATCTTACATCTATGTTTCTTCTACATTCACTTTCAATAGAGAAAACTAGAGGAAAGATAACACTAACAAATGCAATTTAGAGCTATAGGAGAAGACATCTTTACATCATTCTTATTCTTATATCGAATTTAATAAGAGTTTTGCGACATTTTTTTATTTCGCATATATTTTGACTTAAGAAAAAAAATGATAAAAGATTGGTTTCTTTTTTAAAATATACATTGCAAAAAGCTCTACAAAAACCGTATACAGAAATTCCTATTAACTATTATCGCAATTTTTAAAAAAGGCTAGTAGGTAAAATGCTTATAACTTTTGAAGGGAAGGCGATAGAGACCTGCGGTTTTCACCGTAGGATAGAGCCTGACATGGCACATACCAGTATGGAAAAACCAGGCCATCAGATACAGTTTATTCTGGTAATGTTCAAACTCAAACTTGTTGAGGCTTCCATTCTCTGAAAGTATGTTCAGTTTTGATTTCCTAATAGTGAAATCGATAGCTTAGATCGAGATCTACAATCCTACACCAACCCCAGGTCTGTATCTTCTACAGCTCAGGAGTTATATTCATTTTACTAGTAGCTTCTATCTAGTTTTTCAACAAATTTGCGGAAAAAAAAACACTTTTTTCACAATTTTTTGTAAAAATGATAATTTTTTCAACTTGTTAAAGCATCGTTTTTTTTAATAATTGAGATAAAACCATGATACACCATGTCACAAAAATCTTTATTACACAGTTCGATGTACCTTGATCTCCACTTTCCAACGGTGAAAACCGCAGGTCTCTATCACCTTTCCTTCAAAAGTTATAAGCATTTCACCCACTAGCCTTTTTTTTTAAATTCCGATAATAGTTTTAAATTTTACTTTATTTTAGAAAAAAACTAACTGCATAACGATACTAAGTCAAACTTTGGGCTACAATCCTAGCATACTCATTTTTCTTCTACTAATGTCAAAATTTTCGATTCCCGTACTTTTCAATAGGCTTCTCAAATGACAGAAAAAGCGCGTAGATAAAGTTTTATTAATCGACTTAGGAGTCTACCGTGAAAGTTCTCTGAAATTTCCAAGACAAAAGTTTTTTCATTTCTATATTTGATATTGTATCGAAACGATATGTTCAATCCTCTACGGTCAAATTCATTTCCTCTAATCAATAGATAGACGCGACTGATTTTATAGGCATGAAGAAAAATAAGTTGAAGATTATATGAAACTCGATGAAGAATCGCAAGGATCGAGGTCGTCACTCCAAGACAGTTTTATTTATTGGCAGAGAGAGATGTATCGACGGCGAAATCAGAACGACTTCTTGCAAACCCCTTGTCCAGATAGACGCAGAATGGAGGTGGTTCATTGTATTGATGAAAAAAAAGATGGTCATTTGCAGGTGGACGGATCAATTCGTTGGATCTTTATGGCTAAGCTGGTTCAATGCGTGTCGCAACGAATCTGTTTTATCATCGTATATGTACGTCTTGTGTCCGATGTAATATAAGGAACATGTTCAAGTACATTATTGCTCCTGACAAATCGAGTTCTCGATTAAAAAGCGCAAAAAATATTGTTTTAGTCAAAAAACAAAATCTTTTGTTCTCATTTATTGTCTTCGTTCTTCCGTTGGTTTGTTCAGCAGAGATTGATATTGTATTCTTGAGACCGGCAAAATTTGTTCGTTATTACGATAATAAGGAGGCCTATCTTGGAAAAATACATTCTTTAGAGAAGTTAAGTTCGGTGTGTTCTCAATCAATTCATTTGTCTTTGAGCAACGTAGTTAATGGATCCTCCGTCGACAATATTTTCACCAAATACATAGAATCCTCTCAAGGGGGAATCAGAGGACTTGAAGTAGAAAAGTACGCCAAAGTAGACTATTTGAAGTAGTTCAAAGTAACTTCAAGTCCAAAAGCCCGCTGTTTCCCCCATGGGTCCTCTGCTCAAAATGTCGATCTCAAACTATTGTGTGAGTGTTATTCAAAGAAAGATCCATCCTAACACCAACATCCACACCCTGATCTAGATGACATTAAATAATAATAATAAATAGATTTAGTAGAAAAACTTACTACTTTGATTACATTGTTCACAGCTGACGTCTGGTCCGAAGAAAAATAATATCTGATGGATCTTTAGAAATGTTATGTTATATAGAGAACTGAGAACTTTGCTTATGTTTTCTTGCCTCGTAAAATAAACAATTCCTATGAGGTCTTTGTTTATCTCGAATAAATTAGAATGGTCTATTTATATTCATAAAGAAAATAAAAAATTACGTTCTTCCAAATACATTTTATCAAATAATTTATTTCTTTTTAATGCACTTTTTTTTCTTTAAAAACAAAAAAACAAAACAAAAGAAGAATAGAATGTAAATGTTTCCCATAATCATCAATGTCAACTAAGATAACTAACTAATATAACAATCAAAGAAAAAGAAAAAAAAATGTAACAGTTATAAAGTAAAACAACCCATGTTAAAAGTTATACTATCTTAATATAATTTATTCATTTGTATGTCGTTGATTACGTGGATTACTTGCTTGAACATAATGATAAGCAACGACTAGTAAAAATACAATTATACCAAGAATATTAGCACAAATACCCAAAACCTAATAGTTATATATATATATATTTTAAAATTAAATTATTCATCGAATTTTCTCTTACTTGATCACTATCACGAACCATGATGTGAATGAATTTGTTAGTTTTATTAAATTATAGATCTAAAAAGAAAAGTAGATTTAATATTCAATAAATAGACTGATGAATCCATTTAAAATTATTACTTTCGATAGTCTGAAAAACCTTAAACTTAGTTAAATTTTTATTAGAGAACTAACATGAATATTTCTGTATTTTAATTTGATAAGATATTTTTGAGTGAAAATAAGAATTTCAAATGAGATACATTTTGCACATATCAAACATTCGTTGTATTATCAACCCATCAGCAACCTAATAAGAAATAATGAACGAATCATTGATGTGACACGCTGACTATGGAATGAGTTTAAAAATTAAATTTAAATTATTATCATTTTACATAGAAAAATTTTTTAAAAAAGTATTAAAATTTTAAAATCTAATACTATTGAAAATGAGGTCGCCACAATCAACTTTAATCAAAGAAGAAGAAAAAAAAACAAACAAGCATATAAAAGACCCTCACATTAATCACTTCATCGCCTTATTAGTTAATATATCATTTGCTATTGTTGTTGTCTGATTATTTAGTATTCGATTATGCCTGAACAAACTCAAATTCCACGTGTTCTTTGGGCTCAACAACGTGAACATGTTTTATTAACAATTGCTGTACCCGATATTGAAAAAGTTGATGTTAAATTTGAAGAAGATTCTGTATCTTTTCAAGGTCATTCAACATCATCGAATACTAAAGATAACAATACATATGCTGTTAAAATAAATTTACATGGAAAAATTGATCCTGAAACGAGTAAATATGAAAATGTTGGTCAAAAATTTTGGCGTTTATTATTAAAAAAAAAAGATTCAACAGCTAATTTTTGGCCACGTTTAACAAAAGATAAAACACGTTTACATTGGTTACAAACGGATTTTGATCATTGGAAAGATGAAGATGAAAGTGATGATGAAAAACCTGGACATGGTGGTAATTTTCAAGATATGTTTTCTGGAGGTAAGAAAATTCTATTGCTTTTTTTTTGTCTTATTCGATTATTAATTAATTATTTTATTTAAGGCATGGGTGGCATGGGTGGCATGGGTGGTATGGGTGGTATGGGTGGCATGGGTGGTATGCCTGATATGGATATGGGTGATGGTTCAGACGAAGAAGAAGAAGGAGATGAAGATGAAGATGAAGATGATGAAAAACCAACTTCAATGACAACTGAAAATGGTACAAATAATGCAAATGAACAAGAATCGAAGAAATCTAATGATGAACCTAGTTCAACAACAACGGCATCAGGCGAACAAAAAACAACTTCCAAAGAATAATCGTCATAGACTGTTTGTTTTCTTCGTCTTTCTAATGTTGTCCGTCCATACGCATAATAATGATGAATTGTTGGTTTTTCATGTTCTTTTTATTGTTCCCAAAATGTTTGTGTCATTCCAACACGAAAAAACTAACATGATTAAATAAGAACAGCAATAACAACTCTTTGTTTTTATTTAGTAAAAAAAAAAAAAAAAAAAAAAAAAGCATAAATTTTATTATTCTAGTTTCAGCACATAATTCACGATGGTTAAAATTTATCATACAAATAATCTGCATTTTAATTACATATTTCTTTTGAAGAATTTCTATTTATAAAAAATATTTTACTATCAATTGATAATATTATATCATGTTTGTAACGAGAGAAGTTTTTTTAATTAGCTTTTAAATCAAGATTATGTGCATTATGTAATACGTTCTTAGTTAATGTCGTCGTCCTCTCAAGAAAATTAGGAAAATTAATTTTCGAATATTGTATTAATTTCTTTCATATATATTTTCGAATATATTTCTAGATAGATAATAATGGCACCGAAAAAAATTTTAATGCTTGTTGGTGATTTTGTCGAAGATTATGAAGTAATGGTTCCTTATCAAGTTTTACTTACAGTTGGTCATCATGTTGATGTTGTATGTCCAGATAAGAAAGCAAAAGAAACCGTTGCAACTGCTATACATGATTTTGAACAAGAACAAACATATACAGAAAAACGTGGCCATAATTTTACATTGACAGCAACATTTTCATCAGTTAAAGCTAAAGATTATGATGCATTAGTAATACCTGGTGGACGTGCACCGGAATATATTCGATTAGATAAACGAGTTCGTGATCTTGTACGTGAATTTGATAATAATAAAAAACCTATTGCAAGTATATGTCATGGTCTTCAAGTACTTGCTGCAGCTGGTGTTGTTACAGGTCGTAAAATTACAGCATATAAAACACTCGGACCTGATCTTCAATTAGCTGGTGCAAATTATGTTGAAGTTGAACCAACAGAAGTAGTTGTTGATGGAAATCTTGTTACATCACCAGCTTGGCCTGGTCATCCAAAATGGCTTGCAGAATTTTTAAAATTATTGGGCACAACAATTAATCCATAAAATATTGTTTTTATTCTATCTTATATTATGTATCTTTTGTAGTCATCTTCTTTTTTTTTCTTATATATTCTAGCATCTATATACAAGTTCTTTTTCGTTTTTTTCATTTGATTGAATCGAAAGATTTAAAAACGATAATTATTGTTGTCTTGTAGAAGATGTCAAATACGGATAATTCGAAGACAACATCAACAACTACAGAAAACAAATTAGATGATCTTGTATCACAACTTCGACAAACAATTAATAAAAGTGATTGGCTTATACATAATACTTCAGCTAAATGGGAACAAGAAAATCCTGACTTAGCTAAACAATGGCGTGAAGCTATAAAAATTAATCAACCTAATGACTCAACCGAACAATAAATTCATATATAATTAGTTTTGTCAGATGCTTTTTTTTTAAAGAATAAAAATAATCGAAGAATGATTTTAGATCATATTGCAGTGTCATATATACACCTTAGGAATTACATATTATCGAATCGATTTTCACTTGAGACTATTTGTCATTCGTTTGATCATGATAAATAGTAAAAAACAGTCTGTTTTGAGTTTTGTCATAACTTAGTCAGCATGCTATTGGACGAGTGATCCGAGCCAAATAGCCGTTAGACACTTGTTTAAGGTTATTCCATGGCCAATGGTACCGATGTTTGAACACGATTCGTTTTGAATACATGCCAAAAAAAACATATCCGTGGTAGGTAGTCAACTGAAAAAACATCAGATCTTCAAAAGATTTTTTTGTCTGTAGAACTTCGTAGAGCTCATTGCACTGATTATTTTGACAGTCAACAATAGACGAAGTTTTTTTAGTACTAGTGTCATAATTCATTGAGTAAAGGATAAGTGGCAGTAAGGCTAGTTTTCCGCCCCCAACATTTTTTGAAAAAAATTATATGGTTAGAAGTAGCATTAAATTCTAAACAAAACTATCTATTGTTTTTTCTCTCTCCAATTTGATCTAGATATAGGTTATCGATCATGCTAATCACGAATATAAAGTTTGTTTTACATAAAAAAGTGATTTAAATGAAAAAACAGCTTATTCTGAGAAAGGATGTTTTTTTGACCTCAGTCCGAAATCACTACCTTTTAACCCTAAAAGACAGTTTGGAATAGTAATAGTACGTTATATATGTGTGGAAATGATTATTCTATGAATTCTTGATAGATAAATGACTTAACAAATATATATTCCCAATTTATTTGGCTCAAAACTATCAAAAATAGGAACAAAGATCTATATACTCTGAAATGTAGGCCAATTTGTTTCCTAACCAGTTTTTGATCTAATGAGTTATATATATATATATAAATCGATGCAGTTTTTCATGCTCTATCCGAATATGACTTCAAAAGGAAGAAAAAAAAATGAAGTACTCAAAAAGTGGAAACACTAGAAAACGGACAGAAAAATCATAAAAATGGTCAAGTATTCCCAGGCTATGACTAACAAAAAATAGTTTTGAGACAAAATGAATATGATATTCGGAATCAGAATGTAGAACTACATTCCATAGCATGAATTCGATTTAAAAATTTTTTCTTTCACAAAATATCGACTGACGGGAACCACAAGCAAAATTAAATGAGAAAAGCACTAAGAGGGACCAGGAATCGAATTCATGCTATGGGATGTAGTTCTGCATTCTGATTCCGAATATCATATTCATTTTGTCTCAAAACTATTTTTTGTTAGTCATAGTCTGGGAATATTTGACCATTTTTATGATTTTGCTGCTCTTTTTCTAGTGTTTCCGCTTTTTGAGTACTTTCTTCATTTTTTTTCTTCCTTTTGAAGTCATATTCGGATAGAGCATGAAAAACTGCATCGATCTATATATATATAACTCATTGGATCAAAAACTGGTTAGGAAACAAATTGGCCTACACTTCAGAAAATATCGATTTTTGTTTCTATTTGTGACAGTTTTTAGTCAAATAAATTGGAAATATATATTTTTTAAGTCATTAATTTATCAGAAATTCATAGAATAATCATTTTCACACATATATAACGCATTATTACTATTCCAAACTGTCTTTTAGGGTTAAAAGGTAGTGATTTTCGGACTGAGGTCAAAAAAACATCCTTTCTCAGAATAAGCTGTTTTTTCATTTAAATCACTTTTTTATGTAAAACAAACTTTATATTCGTGATCAGCATGATCGATAACCTATATCTAGATTAAATTGGAGAGAGAAAAAAAAATTTTTTCTTTAAAAAAATCAATAGATAGTTTTGTTCAGAATTTAACGCTGATTCTAAGCATGTAATTTTTTTCAAAAAATGTTGGGGATGGAAAAATGGTCTTATCGCCACTTGTCCTTTGAACATTTTTTTTTAACCAAAATGATCAACTCAATGAGCTCCACAGATGAAAAAATCTTCTGAGGATCTTGTGTTTCTTTTTCTACAGAAACTTGTTTTTTTTTTGAAACACCGCTCAAAACAGACGTTTCTTTAAATGTAAATATGTTAGAAAGGATACATTCGTTCTGACTCAAAATTTAGAGTGTTTTTTGTGACTATAAGGCATATATATGGTCGCTGGGCGAAAATAGAGTAAAACATTCATAACTCAAAAAGCTAAGGCTGGAGAACCAAGTCAAAAAAAATCTGTTTTTTTTACTACTCATCATGATTGATTTCGTGGCAATAATCTCAAGCAAAAAAGTGATTAGACAATTGAGAATGTTTTCCTGACGTTGGCTAAATCAAACTAATTACACAAAAGAATAATTCATGTACTCAAATGTTCATGATATACCCACAAACTAATAGTGTAATTAAGAGTGGGCTAAACCGAGCGGGTGCCCTACCCCCACAAGAAAGAAAAATGTAATAATTACCATCATTGACATAATATTATATAGATTCTCCGCAAAATCGTGGGGTACTACTCTACCATCCACAATCTTCTGGTTATGCCACTACCTCATATTCTTTCTTTTAAGCTTATAATCATTGTTAACTAAAGCCTACATATATATACCATCTCTTAATTATCTTGTTATTCGCAAAAAAAAAAATCGTTACAAACATAGACAAAGAAAAAAAAAAGAAAGGGAACGACACATACTAAATCGTAAACGAAAGGGAGCATATAATCAACACCGTAACATACAAAGACAAAACGAAAAATCAAATTATAGATTATATTAATACCGATGATGAATGTTGGAAAATTGAGACACGTGTAAGAAAAAAAAAAATCATAAATCAATACATATATATAAACCAACAAAACAAAAAAAAAGACAAGTAGGCTATGTTCAATAGTCAAAAGAAAAGAAAAAACAGATGCTCATTCATTTATGAATCGAGCAAATCATAAAAATGATACTGTTCTGTAGAGAAAACTCATACACACACACACACACACACCAAATGGATAGATATAATTCGACTTCACACATATTTTAAAGACAAAAACAAAATCAATTTAAAACAGCACTGCTCAATGAGGTGACTATTACAAAAAAAAAAGAAAAATTTCAATATACAAAAGAATTTTTGATGCACACATCATCAAACTATTTGTTGTAACAACAAACAAAAAAAAAGAAGAAGAAAAACGCAACACAGTCAATTAAGTTTTTTTTTCAACGAACAAAAAGAAAAAAAAAAGAAACGGAGTTTTGACAACAAAATCCCTGATACAAAAGAAAAAAAGGTCAACTTTTTGAGGCAAAAAAAAAACAACACAAAGAAAATGCGCAGAAATATTTAATGCAAAACTTGGCAAGTCAATTCGTTCATTTAATAAATGAAGCTCAATTTTGGATTTTCCTTTGCATCAAACAAAAAAAGAAAAAGAAAAAAGAAAAAAAGAAAAAGAAAAATTAATGATACCTGTAATATTCATGTAAGCATACGTATGTTTAAGTTTTCTTTTTTTTTCTTTTATCACGAAAACAAGAGATTCAACAGACAATTAAAAACAACAACAACAACAACAAATATTTGAAAGGTCTCTACGAGGATAATCCTGTGTATATACATAAATGGCTTTTTAAAATAAACTGCTAAGCAGATGAATATTTTGCTTGGATTTTTTTTTTCTGTCGTTTAAAAGACAAGATGAGCAAACGCATACTATAATGATGATGATATTTTGGTTTGTTTTTGTTTTGTTTTGTTTTTTCTTTGCGTTTAAAACACCAGAGAATGAAAAATAATAAAGAAGCAATAGATAGATAGTTGCACAGTTAGTAGTAGATCAAAAAAGAAAGAGTATCCCTGAACAATGAATGAGAAAGAAAACATAACCTGCACTCAAAACAATGGTTATCATTAAACTGAACAAGCAGATGAAACCAAAGCAGCAGGTGTACTTGATGGTCGATTAAGTGAATTTGTATTTGATTGATGATCTACATTAGTATGATCCGGTGATGGTGATATAGATGTTAATGGTGATAATGATGAAATATTATTTGGATTAAGTATAACCGTTACAGGATTATGACTATTCGATCGAACACTATTTCTATGACGTGGTGTTGTTGACGATGATTGATGTTCATCATCGTCATCATCATCACCATCATCATCTTCAATAATACCAGCTTCTTCATCTGTTGTATAATCCATTGGTTCAGGTAATGATTTATCATTCGTTGAATGTTGTTGTTGTTGTTGTTGTTCATGTTGTTCTTGTTGTTGTAAAATTCTTCGAAGTATTGTACGTGCATTTAATAATTGTTTATTATCTACTGAAGAATTTGTTGATGAAACTGTACATTTATTTGTTAAAAAATTTGATAATTGAGCATTATTATTATTATGTAGTTGTGTTTGTTGTTGTTGTTGTTGTTGTTGATTGTGAATAGCAATAGCTTTTAAAACTGTTAATGGTACACCCATTGAAACAAGTTCTTCATAATTTTTTTCACTTAAACCTAAAAATTGTTGTTTTAATTTATCTTGTTCATTATTTTCATTTATAATTGAAGAATTTGATGATAATTCAATTAATGTTCGATCTTCATCATCATCATCATCATCATCACTATGAATTTCAGCAACAACAAGTGGCATTGGTAAATTCATTGATCTATGTTCATTATGATTATCATCATCACATTCAATTTGTTTATTTTGTCTATGTTCACCTTGATTATTATTATTAAGATCTTTCAAACGTTCTTCATCAAGCATTTGATAAAATTTTGAACGTTTTTTTGGTGGCATTTTACGTATACGTTCCATAAGATCATCAACATAACCACCAACAGGATTTAATAATGGTTGTTGTCGATCATCCATTTCAATATCATTAGAATTTGAATTTACTTGTGTTAAACGTTGTTTTATTAGAGTTCTAGCAGTTTTAGAATTATAATAACATGAAGATGATGATACATCGGATGTTATTGATGAACCTGAGCCTGTACGAATAGATGATATTGGAGGTGATTGACGACCTGTAGCTAAACCTGATTCATAACCACTTGATGCATTTGAAGTCGACTAAACAGAAAGAAAAGAGATTGGTTTTTTGTTTTTAAAAAGAAATCTCTAGAAAAAAAAAATTTCATACGGAATCTTTTCTTGGCGGTACATATTCATCACTTTCTTCATCACTTGCTCCGCCATGACTTGTTGTTGATGAAAATCCACTTGAACGTCTTCGATAATTATGATAAGCTGCTGTAAGTATATCAACTTGTTGTTGTTGTTGTGTATTAAGTAATGTTGAAGTAGTATTTTGATTATTTCTTTGTCTTATAAGACATGTTGATGGTGGAGTATTATTCATTGTATTTGGATACGAAGCACGCATTAATTTATAACGAGGATCATTTGTATAATGATGTTGTTCATCAAGAGAATTATTTTTCATTACTTCAGAATTTAGATATGTTGGAATTTTATTATGATTACTAGTTGTTGTATTCGAACGATTCATATAATTTTGAAGTTCATTTATAGAATTATTTGATGTTTGTTGTTGATGTTGATGTTGATGTTGATGTTGATGTTGATGTTGATATTGTTGTTGAACTTGAGCAGCAGCTTGTACAGCAGCATGCCAAAATTTTGTTTGAGCTAATAATTTATTTTGTGCTGCTGTTGAAGAAAATGTTGGTGGTGAACTACCACGTCTTTGTAATGATGATGGTGGTAAATTATTTATTTCAGAATTAATACGTGCATTTATTGATGGTGGTACTGATGGTAAATATTGTGAACGTTGTTGATTAATCATAATTTTATTTGAATTTGATGAATGATGATGTTGATTAGTATTATATGGTTGGGATTGTTGTCTATATGAAGATAAAAGCCATTCAGCATGTTGCTGCTGTTGTTGTTGTTGCTGTTGCTGTTGTTGTTGTTGTTGCTGTTGTTGTTGTTGTTTATAACGATCTGTACTAAGTGCAACTTTTTTAGGAATAGGAAGTCCTGGTTCATGTGTATATGATATTGTATTATGTCGATGTGATATAGATGTTGATTGTTGTGTTGATATATTTGATTGTTTTTGTTTATTCATCATAGCTGCTGTTGCTGCTTGAGAATTTAAAAATGCTCGATATGTTGCCGGATCAGTAACACCAGCCGACATCATAGCTGCAGCAACTGATAATTGATTTAATGTTGATGATGATGATGATGATGATGATGATGAAGTATTACTATGTAAATGTTCATTTAATAAACGAGGTGGTTTTGTAACAGGTATTGTTGAATGACGATGATAATTATTGGATGATGTTGATGGAGATGAATTTGATTCTAGAGTTTGTTCAGAATTTTGTGATAATGTTGATGATGATGATGAATTCATATTTGAAACAGCTACAGCTGCAGCTGCTGCTGCAGCAGCAGCGGCTCGTTTTCTTTTTAAACTATATTTTTTATAGGGTGAATTATTTTTAAATGATGGATTTATTGTCCAAACATATTTAACTGGACCTTTTGATAATGATGATATAACAGGTACACGTATAAATTGATTGTGTAATGATAAATTATGTCGAATTGAATTCTTTAAAATGCAAAAAAAAAATGATATAGGAAAAAAAAAAAGAAAATAATAATTACTTTCCATCCCCAACTTGTTTTTGCATCAACTTTATCTTTAAAATATGGTACAAATTTAATAATCCATTCATATACTTCATTTAATGTTAAACGTTTCCATGGACTACTATCAATAGCACGTGTAATCAATTGAGCATAAGAAAGATTACCCCATGGATTACGATAAGTTTTATTTATACCAATACCAAGTTCTTGTATAACTGATTTAGCTAAACGTTTATCATATTCAGCAAATATATCACGTTTTTCTTTTCGATGACGTGGCCATGTATTAAAACGTACACGTTCACGATGAAGATTATTAACAGATCCAATTGAATCGGATAGGGAAGTACTATATGAAAAACGTCTATGAGTAGGACGAAGAGATGTTGATGTTTGAGATGTTTGAATATTTGAGGATGTAGGTGATGGTGATCGATCAGGATAAATATTTCGATGACCTATTGTATCTGGTGGCGAATCAACAATCAATGATGAATAATCGCCGGTAGTTGATGGAATATAATGATGATTCGATAGATCTTCATCGTTGTCATCATCAACAACGAGTGGAACGTCAATCGACTGACGAGAATGATGCATGGTCGGCAATACTTATTTATCTGACCATTTGGCCGCCACTGACTGTTAACTTACAAAGCATCTGGAAGTATAAAAAAAAAAAATGAGAAAAAAAAGAAATTCATTTTTTTTTATCTCATGGGAACCATCGTGTGTATGTATGCATGAACGCATGAGTATGTGTATTGATCGAAAAATATAACCATTGATATTACGTAAGAAACATTATAGAAACAAGAGTTCAACTTCTCTGAGGTCTCTCGAAAAGGATATAGTAAAAATGTCACCCTTAGCTGCACTACTGGCAGAAGAACAGAAAAAGGGAACGAAGAAAAAAAAAAAGTTGACCCTTCTACCTTCTACCGCCCGCTTGTGCGCACTCGTTTTTTTTTTTTTGTCTTTTTCTCTCATGTTGCATACATGGAAACGATGAGAGAGCAAAAACACCATCACAGAGAGCGTCGTCCGATGATGCATTCCGCCAACGAGCGCGCTACTCATTTTTTTTTTTTTGTTATGTGCTCAAGCGTACGTCAATATACATTTCTTTCTCGTATTTTTTTTTGTGCGTGTTGCTTACACGGCGCAGCCGAAAACAAAAGGAGCGTGCGACCTCTCTCTCGTATTCTTACATATATACGCAACAAAAGTCATTACATGAGTTATTTTTTTGATGAGAACGATAAGCCTGACCGCAAAAGTTTACAACAAGCAGCGCATGGCGTCAGAAAGCAAGAGAAAAAAAAAGAGGAAATGACTTTTACGCAAAACAAAACAACGCTCTAAAAATATGCCTCTATGGTTAGAAAGGAAAAAAAAAAAAAAGAAAAGAAAAATTCTCGGAATCGCCTACTGGTTAGATGTGTCAATGAAAGCAATAATTTGAAATGAACAAATACAAAATCTTATACAACATATTCTTTTTTTTTGTTATTCTTTTATTTAACATACGATCCATCCTTTCTCCTTCTTCATTCATCACATCATTATTATCCCAAAGGAAAAATAAACAAACGTTACTACATATTGTGAACGATTGTACAATATCTGTTTTTGAGTGCATTCGTATGGGAATTAAGTAATAACATTCGGAATTAATTAGACAATGATATCTAACGAGAGACATAAGATTTATAGAATATTTCAGATCTCACTTGAATTTATCTCAAGGACATATATATACGTATATGCACTCTATATTATTAATAGATAGATTGGTCAAAAAAGAAAAAAAGGAAAAGCGATCTCGGACAATATATAGCACCTAGAAATCAATTGCCTAATGTTTGTTTATTTTGCTTAGATATTTATACATATCTGTGATTCTTTCTCAAAAGGGCACAGTATGTGCGCTTGAGCGAAGAGAAATCATCACATCAATACATTCTATTCTAATGCCTAAAAGTACAAGGCTTTTTTCTCTCCTTTTTTTTTTCTTTATATGGTGTTGTCACATTATCGTTGTCGCATCTCAACCAAATGCATGCACGTTTTTTTTTCTTCCATATACATATATATATATATATATATATGCATCAGATGCGTACAAGCAGCTTCTTTGAGCAGAACAAAAATCTCTCTATTGCTTCGCATACACTGACAGTAAAGAAAAAAAAAAAAGCTGTTGAATGCGAGAAGCGAACAAGGTTGTCGATATTACGCAATGATATGTGGGCGCATGTGTGAGCAAGCGTTCTGTTTTTATTATTGACATAAGATATTATGATATGAAGTATATACACGTTCTTCTATTTTCTTGTTTCTATAGTAAAATACATACATAGGCTTTTTTCCCCTTCATGTATACTCTTCTATTAATCACCTACAGTGAATCAAAAAAAAAAAAGAACTACATGAAATACGAAATGACGTGGAAATCAAATGTTTTCTTTTTGTTACTATGTCATCAATCGACAGTGAAAGAGAAAACAAGAAAATTATCTTAGATCAACTTCTATTTTTAGAGAAAAAAAAAACAAAAACTTCACGTAAATGTTTTTCAGTCTTACATAAACGAATACTTATTTTTATCAAATGAAAAAACATCAAAACAGAAAGTGTAAAAGCACAAACTACCTTTGTCTATTTTTATATTCATTTGCGCATATATTCAATGACTACAACTATTAGCTCATAAAAAAAAAAAAAAAACAAAAAAATTTATTCATAGTGCATATAAACACATAAACATCTGAGCTATATAATAACAAAACTCTAAATCATGATTCTTTGTTAATATTTAGAGAAAAAAAATAGAATACATTAGGAAATAATCCATTTCATGACAATGTCATAAAACTTTATTCATAATTGAACAACAAAAGATAAGCGTGGGCTAAAGATTATTATTCTTTAACAACAGTTGTCAGATGCCGAGAAAAAAAACTAATTAATAATGCATAAACGCCTACCTAATCGTAGTTCATATTATCATTCCACAACAGATCTACTGCACGCAAAAAAAAAAGAAAAAACGAGATATCCAAAGTGAATAAAAGCATGACATAAAAAAAAAGAAAATTTCTTTTTTCTTTTGCTTTCTACATTATGTCCTTATGGTTCTCCCCACGCGTCAATCTTCAAATTTGTTTTACACCACTATGAATTCAATTTAATATACATAAAATTAAATTTTAAATATGAAATAACATATGAATGTCTTTATGACATATTCGAGGTTATTCTGAACATTATCTCTATTAAGATATTAAAAATATCTTAGTGATAAATAAATATGCATACAATTTTACATTAACCTTCGAACTCAATCTAAGACTTTCTTTTTATATCTCGTTCTGCTTTGCAAGGATATATGATATGTACTATTAGTTGTTCATCTTATATAATCATAGATAGATAGATAGATAGATAGATAAATGGAATGTAATAAACTCTATTTCTATTATCTAGAAAAAAACACTCTTCATTCAACACACATACATTCTCATCGTATGGAAAGAGAGAGAGAGGGAGAGCGAGAATGAATAACTTATAATCAATTTTATTCATCAACTATTTTGATAGTTGATGATTGTTTTCATATATAAATAAATATTATAATAATTGTAAATTTATTTTTGAATTATTTTGCTTATGTAAAAATATAAAAAAGAAAAAAAAAAAGAATAAGAATATCACATTTTATATATTTTACATCAATAGTTTAATTCAATATTATATTTATATATGATATGAAATATATTATGCAGAAAAATAAATAATGATAAACTAAGTTATTCGATCTTACATCAAAAACATATGCAACCTTCATTATTTGCCTTGAATTTCTTTATGTAAGAAAGAGAATAAGAAAAGGATCTTAACGTTCGGTCAAGGTCACTTTGATTTGTTGAATTTTGGGAATCTTATTGTTCTATACCGCGTTGACAAGGTTAAACTCTTTTTAGACATATACATACATAAAGCATTACGACGATCAATCAACCTTCAATGTGCCAGTAACATCAACAATGATGATGACAACGAAGCTTTCAAGGCTTGAAGATACTATTGCTACTATTCACTGTTAATGCTGGTATTTTCTTCTTTTCTTGCTTTTCTAGCATAGCGCGATGATGTGTGTTCAAGAACAAATATTGCTTTTTCTATCCCTTTCTATCTTCTTCTTTTCTCGTTCTCTCTCGAAAATACACAAATGCAATCATCAACCAACGACGATATAAAGAATGTGTATGACGCAATCAAATGCTTTCTTTCTCTCTCTCCCTCTCTCCCTCTCTCTCTCTCTTTCTCTCTGTGATTTAATCAACAAACGAATACATAAGGCAAAGAAAAAAAAAAGGAGAACTTGCGATCGAGCACCACTCAAGGCTTTATAATATATGTATGTGTATTCAGTAACCTTGAACAGCTGTTCGAATGGGCGTTTTCGTATTAAATAGGATACTATACTTCCATTTTCAAAATAGTGTGTTCTTTTTTTTTCATTGCTTTTTTGTTTTATTTGACACGCTTACCTTGATTACATACACATTTTCTGCTTTTTTTTTTCTCATGCAATCTGCTGTTCAAATACACATTTACGAAGAAGTAACCCTGAACGGACCTTGAACCATAATGATGGTGAAAGGCACAATATATATATATATATATATATATATATATATACACCAAGAGAACGAGAGCAAAGAAAAAAAAAGAAAAAAAAAAGCTTCATGGTGCTTCTCGAATAGTTGCAAAAACAGAAGAATGAAGTCTGTTGTAAACAAGAAAAAAAAAATAAAGAACTTGCATAAATTGTAACTTAATAAGAAAAAGAAAACTCTTATAAGATTACGTCATTGAAGTTAACAATATAGCTTACCTAATATTTCAATCATTTTTTTTTTTGTTTCATTTTTACAAGAATAAAATTAACACATGCAATGCAAAAAAAAACGATGGATATTAATGTATTACATAAGTTGAACATAAACGATGAAATCAATTTTAGTTTCTTTCGATCTGATTTATATTTAAGATCAGAATGAATAATAACAAATAATTAAGTTCAATTCAAGAATATTTTCTTATGTAATTTTGATTATAACAAAAAAAAAGAAAAGTGTCCTAGAAGTGTTGAAACAATCAGTTTTTAAAATTTATCGTTCGCGTGTTCAACTATAATTTTAGAAAATTATTATATGTAATAAGCATTAAAAAATTGCGAAGTTTTGAAGATTTAATTATTACAATAGTTAAAAAATTATTATAATAAGATCATGCAGTATTTTCATGAATTTTTCTCAATCATTTCAGTAAATATTTATAAGTCAAAACAACTTTTTTGACATAAAAGGAAAACACATATCAAGTTATCAATCTTTATGTATTTGATTACCATCATGATTACTTTTTAATTTTAATCATGCTCGTCTAATATCAGGTTGCTTTTCAGAAAATTTATTATTTTTTTTTTTTGATTCAATTCGATTGTTTAAAAAAACATGTTCAATGGTTATTCATTTATTCATGATTTTGATCATTTTGAGAAAAAAAAACTGTATTTCGTAAATCAATTTATTCTTTTTTTTTGCCTTTATTTTCTGCTTCAATGCTAAGTCAAAAAAGTTCGATTGTAAACGGCTGTATAGTGCACAATATATCAAAATAACACTACCGTCGTATGCTATGAAGGTATTCAATACTAGATTTTCGGATACACATAACGTATCAGATAAACGTGTACGATTGCATATGGTTGAAAATCGATCGTGCGTTGAATTATACTGTATTAAATATAGAACTTTTATGTTTTGAATTCAGAAACAAAATCAATAGTAAATATTTATTTAAAAAATGAATAGTATTTCGTGTGTTTTTAGGGGGAGGTGAGGAAGTAACATTGCTCTCTTGAGTGAAAAACTTATGTAAATACGATAGTGCATACTACATTATATATAACACTACAAGATACGAACATAATTCTAAGGTCAAGTGATATGATTGTTTATGAGTTTCATAATCTTTACCTTGCAAGAGTTCGAATAAATTTTATATATTTATCACTAGTAAAATATATTTTCTTACAACGAACTCCACAGGGATGGTCTGATTAGCTTCATCCATTTATTTGATTAAAAAAAAAGATGCCGTGAAAAATGTATCAATTTAATTTATTGGAAACTTTCTAAAATAATACATTAAAATAGTTATAGACTTGAAACTTTGTAGGTATTAAGCACTAAATAAGTAGAATTAGTTGTTAGAGTTTGAAATAGTTTGTTGAGTGCATATTTCAAAATTTCTGGAACATTCCTTATATTCGTATGAATATAGATGAATGATAATTATTAATATTTGTTATTGCATATTGAAAACTTGAATGACGAATTTCCACACAACTTTATTATATAATTAAGAAAATGTCGTTTAAAATTTAGAAATAGAACATAGAATAAAAAAAAATGCATTGCCGTCATCTATACAGATGTACAATGACTTTTTTTTTTGCATGGCATCTTTTTAACTTAAAAGTTTTCATTCTATTAATAAATTTTTCCTCTACTTTTCGAATTATAGAATCATAAATAATAAAACTAACAAATTCATATGCACATAATATTTATTGAGATTAACATATTTTTATTACAAATGATTAAACGTGTCTAAAAAAATTAAAGATAGAATATTAAGTAGAATTTATTTTGAAATTTTTTATAATCGAACTATTATTTAAAAAAAACAAAGGTCTATAAAACTTAAGAATTTTGAACTTTGATTTTTTATAATTCTTTCTTAAAGATAACTATCAATTATTTGAATATCTCTCTGTATATGCATATTATCAAAATCATGTAATTTTTAGCAATTCATTCCGATATTTTAAGAATAATAACATAGTAAATATTATTTTACAAAATGAATTATATTTATTTTTATTTAGATTAATATCAACAACAACAAATACTATTTTAAGAAATGGATTATTTTCTTATTTGGATTAATTGTAATAATACATTCATAAATATTAGTTTATAAAAAAAAAAAAAATAACTTATATTCGTAATTTCTTTGAATAATAATAATAATAATAATAATTTCATCAAAAATGTATTATTTAAAAAAATAAATTATATTTTTTTTTTCTTCTACTATAGATATTAATAGCAACCATAATTTCATCGGTAAATAGGATTGAAGAAAAAAAAAAAAAAAAAATTATATATTTCTATTCATAGGGTAGGGCAAAGAAATATTCATCCCCCTCATCATTCATGAACGATTCATGCGAATAAAACAAAAAACCAAGGTCATAAACAAAAGTTTATTATAGTCATTATTTTCATATTGGTTTCCTAAGGAAATCTCTAGGGCATCTCTGTCATAATTTTCCGATGAGTTCTTTAAAGAACCCTGGAAACTTTTTTTTGTAGAAAATTGCCTAGGAGTTACTCAATTATTAATTTAAGAAAAATTGTATGCTAATAATTGCGGTTTTTCTATAAAATTTATCAATTTACGCAATATATTGATGATATAAGTAAACTTTTTGTTCTAGTTGAACAATAGATTTTTGAAATAATAACATTCAGTATTTGTTTGTCGCTTTTTTGAAATCGATTTTTATTCAAATTGACATATTAATTAGTGATATATGGAAATAAATAATATGTGTAAATTGATAAATGTTTTGTTGCATTTTTCATAATTCTTGATTTTGTAAGTAACTGTAGTAGTGTTTTTATTGAATTGAAAATTATATCGAACAGATGTACGATACACGTTATGCAAGAATTTGAAGGAATTATAAGAACATCTATTAATACTTTCTGTATAAATTATTATTAGTGTTTATCTTTTATAAAAATAATTTGCTTGTTGATTTTATCAATTGATTATCGTCGTTTACTAATATTCATATAAATAATGTTTTTTTGTTGTTGTTGATAGGATCAACTGTCAAGTAAATTTAATAGAGAAAAATTTTCTTAAGTTTATTGTACTTGTCAGAAATTAATAAATGATAAATCAATTAATGTTGAAATATATCTTCCCCTTCCTTTCTAATAATATGACGGACAATTCGTCGTGGGCGTGTAAATGAGAATCTTTTGCATATATCCTCATTCATTCGCTTCAGGATAGACTAACGCGCTATGCAACGAATTATCCTAGCAGCCTTATGAACGATGACAGATACACTCGCGCTAGAACACACAGTTAAATAATCAATTTTTTGTCATTCGATATTATTGTATAGATTAATCATAGTTCAATCATGCATTTGTACATATTCTATATTATTTTAAATAAAAAAAACTAGTTTTAATTGAATTATTTGGGTTGATTAAAAAAACCAAGAAGAAGGATTCATATTTCATCATTTGTTGTCATCAATCAAAGCAAGAACAAATACAGTACGACTTGGAGTATAGATCTAAGACAAGACAAATAAAATAAATAAATAAATATTCATTTGAATTTACTTGAAATGAAAATGGTTTATCATTCCACATGATATTTTCCGTAGAAAATATTTGTTCATTACTAATTCTATCATGACCATCAAATGATTTTGCATCTGAATTAAGTACAACTTTATATCTATTGAACAAAAATTTTACAGTTAGGATCAAAAAAAGAACTTAATTTACTTTCCACTTTGACTACATCCAATACGATAATCGGATAAACTATTGTATCCATGGAAATTAAATATAAACATTAAACCTCGTTCACCACGTTCAAATACTATAATTTTATGAGCTTCTATTTGTTGAATAATCAACTAAAAAAAGAAAAATAAAAACTATTAAAATTTCAATGACTATTCATAGATACCATAGTATTATTACACCTGGTATTTACGTAGGTCTGACCAAAAGTTTTAAGAACATTAAATAGTAATGGAAAAATAATGAGATATTTTCAATTTTATTTTATCAAATGCTGAGCATAGTTACCGTGATTATTTATGTCCGGGTCAATCCTTTCTAACAATTTATTAAAAGTTCTTTTGACCTCTTTTTCTAAAAACATTTTAGCTACCTTGGATACCATATGAACTAATCATGTTTCATTTATTTAATCACTTAAACTACATTCAATAGAATTAGTTAGCCAAAAATTATATAGTATCAGGCCTGGCGAATATGTTGGGTATGACAATATATTGATGTCTTCTTCTATCATAGAATTAATGACATTGGATGATTATGAAGTAAACGACGATCGTCAAGCAATTCTGTACATTTTGAATCTAATGTCCATTTTTTTCCCATATTTCATTAACAAAAGACTTCGGGCAATTTTCAATATAATAATTGTGATCTACAGTCTTGACTTTATCTACGCTCAGGTTTATTTGATTTAAAGAATATACTAAACAAAGTTTTGGTTAAAATCTGTTTTCATGAACAACAATCTTTGACAATTCATCTTCAATAAGCCAGTTAGCATTAGAAGACTTATGACTAACCTATCTAAAATAAATCGATATCACATCACTAGTAATGCTAGAATGCAACTGACATGATCGAACAAAATTCCATTAAATTTTTAAAACAAACGAAATATAATTAGCTCATGTGGTATCCAAGGTAGCTAAACTTTTTTTAAAAAAAGAGGTCAAAAGAACTTTTAATAAATTGTTAGAAAGGACTGACCCGGACATAAATAATCACGGTAACTATGCTCAGCATTTGATAAAATAAAATTGAAAATATCTTATTATTTTTCCATTACTATTTAATGTTCTTAGAACTTTTGGTCAGACCTACGTAGAGTTAACGGTCGTAGTACCCTATAGAGTATTCGAGTAAGGTCTATTCACTTCTACAACCTAAGTATTATGTTCAGGACTAATCATCTCGTTACTCTTAAATGAAATATATATTCTTACAGTTGAGGAATCGAAGTTATTTTGATGCATTACCATATATCTAATGACTTTAACATCATAAAGTATAGCTAGATGAAAGGTATGAGTGCGACGTAGGGGTGTCAGAGTTCCCATTTCTAAGGAACGGGATCTCACTTTAGAATTCCTTTCCACGTATTTTTCAACATTTTAAGATGTTTAAGCATACCTATTCTTTCACTTCGTGACAAGTCACTATGTGTTTCCAGACTTTTAGGAATGGAATCAGAAACTGACACCCCCTAGTGTGAAGGTGTGCTGTGGGTAGTAGAGCCCATCGGATTCGGACCCGGACTCGGTCGACCAAAATTTTGTGGGAAGAGCCTATAGGATCTAAAAATTTCTGGACGAGTCCGGATTAGATCTAATGAGTTCTAGGGGTAAGGATGAATAGAAAAGTAACACCCATACCCTCAAGTAATACTTGTGTGATAGAAGTGAATACGTCATACATGAATACTGTATAGGGTAATGTGTTTTGTAAATGTCAATATTGGGTGTAATGATATTATGCTATTACTCTGATAATTCTAAAATTTGTTTGTTTACCGTATTCTTTGCTGATAACCATTTATATTCTTCTTCTAAATCATTCATTGCTTTATCCCATGCATTAAGATATTTATATCTTAAATTTTCATCATCAGATAAATAAAAAAGACGACGAGCATGTTTATAACTTTCATTATTTCCTACTCGAGGAAAATCAAGCCATTCAGGATGACCAAATTCATTACCTATATGAAAATTTTCGATAAAATTATTATTCTTGTTTTTTTTTATTTTATTTTATAAATTTACCTTCGAAATTTAGCCAACCTTCTCCTCCTAATCCATATGTTAATAAACGAATCATCTTATGTAAAGCTAAACCACGTTCAATAGTATTTGTTCGTTCACTAAAAACTGACATATGACTATAAATTTGTTCATTAAATAACCATTGTGCAATAGTTTTATCGCCAACAATTGCTTGATCATGACTTTCTGCATAGACAATATTTTTTTCTGATGAACGACGATTAAGTAATGTCCATGTTAAATGACCCATATGCCAATCTTCATCTTTTTTTTCTTTTAATAACTTGAAAATTAAAAGAATTTATTTATTTATTTATTTTTGATATAATAATAACAAACTTTAATCCAAAGATCTGGAATAGCCATAGCTAAACGATAATCAAAACCAGCACCACCTTCAGCAATTGGTCGACATAATGTTGGCATACCTGATACTTCCTTTAAAATTATATTCATAAATTATAAAGTTTTTTTTTTGGTTTTTATAATTAAAAAAAAATACTTCAGCAATTCGTATTGATTCTGGAAAAAATGTTTGACAAACATAATTAGCTAATTGAAGATAATTAAATGAATCAGTATCAGTTGCTAAACCAAAATATTCATCATAGGAACCCGAAAATTGATGTCCTGTGAAAAAGAAGATTTGTTTTTTTAGAAAATCAAAAAAAAGAAAATCAAAACTTACCAATGCCATGTGAATGATAAAGCATTGATGAAACACCATCAAATCGAAAACCATCAAATTTAAATTCTTCTAACCAATATCGAATATTTGAAAGAAGAAATCTCATTACTTCACGTCTAAATTAAAGAAATATATTAGTAGAACTATGTAAATTTAAAAAAAAAATCGGATTACAAAATTCAGAAAGATAATTATTCACATACAGTAAAAATCTCTTTATGTGAATACTGGACAGTAGACATTTATTTCTGATTTTGTGAGCAATAATAACTAGCTGTGAATATTTAGAAGAAAAAACAAACACAATATGAGACAACAGCAATAGTGCTTCGTTTAATATCTCATCAGTGTTTTTTTACGTTGATAGCTAATAACATCCAATCATGCCAACATAGATTTACTTACCTCTAATTAAAAACTTTGAATTGATAAAATTGTTGAAAAGAAGAAAAAGATTATCTTGTGCAGTCGACAAGCAATTGCAATTTAACATTTCTAGGTTGCAAGAAAAGAAATTGAAAAACCTTCCACTAATGAGTACCTCCATACAGTGAACATTTTTGAGCAATGTCGATGGTGTGTCCACTTTAAAGAAGTTTTACTATATAACATATTCACAAAAAATTATTACGACAAGTACCATAGATGATTCATTGTCACAAGAAACGAACAATTTTCGTTTGAATATTGTCCGAAGACAGTCAATATGTGCGAGAAGAACTTTCTACATTTGATAAAATGTCAAACTTGTTGAAACTATGTTTTACAACATTCTCTACCTTATCAAAGATGAGATTGACTCGGGTTTTTTTGCGAAACCGATCCCATCTTTACTACCTACACAAGTAATAATAAACGAGTGTTCAAGTAATTATTTGTCGCAGTTCCAAATCTTGATTACAAAAAAAGTCCGAGTGCGACAACATTGAAATCAAAGTTGCAGAATTCGAGTTGAAGTTAATTACATCGGTAAAACATTCAAGTGTTTCAGATATATTTATAAACTTACTCCATATAATTAAAACATCGACTATCCCAAAGAGTATGATAACCACGTGTATCACCATGAAAGAAACAACCAGCTGTACCATCAAACATATTAATACCATCAACTATATTTTTCGAACTATGACTATGTACAAGATCAAGTAATACAGTTAAACCATATTTATGTGCTTCATCAATTAATGCTTTTAATTCTTCAGGTGTACCAAAACGACTAGAATATAAAAATAAACTAATTGAAAAAGATGGATTTATTTTAATAGAAAAAAAAAACCTTGATGCAGCATAATAACTTGTTACTTGATAACCAAAACTAGCATAATAAGGATGTTCCAAAATAGCCATTAATTGAATTGTATTATAACCTATATTCCAAAAAAAAGAATGTATTTTTAGAAAATTTTCTTATATAATTAGAAAAAATAAAAACCTTGTTTAACAATACGAGGAATAATATTAATACGAAAATTTTCATATGTAGAAACTTCTTCTTTTGGCGAACTAATACCAATATGAGCTTCATAAATTTTCAATCGATCACGTTTTTTAGGTTGAGAATATTTAAATTGATAAATTTCATCATGTGGTGGATTATAAAATACACCACGATATACAGTTGCTTTTTCTGCTCGTTGTACATAACGTGACCATGGACAAA
The DNA here is from genome assembly GCA_905250125.1 of Rotaria sordida. Classification (NCBI taxonomy): domain Eukaryota; kingdom Metazoa; phylum Rotifera; class Eurotatoria; order Philodinida; family Philodinidae; genus Rotaria; species Rotaria sordida. The sequence goes on from CAJNOL010000412.1 coordinate 116,991, forward strand.
TACGATCGACTAATTCACCATTAGCAGTTTCAAGAAGTAACTACGATAAAAATTCATTAATAGATTGGTTTGTTTTGTTTTCATTTTTAAGGTGTGGCTAATGAAAAAGTCAAGCGAAATTTAGATTTCATTGGATTATATACAATTTTATATTTTAGCATTGCTGAGAAAATCCACAGCAATGACCAAACGTAGGGGCTCCGGATTTTCACCAATACACTAGGGAGCTACGGGTTATCCTTCTACAGCCGACCGGGCCCAACCTCTTATTTTTTGTTGGGCATGGTTACACGTTTTTGTGAACCCGTTGCTTCCCTGATGAAAAATCCAGCAACAGGATATAACTTTACGCTGATTTTTTTTGCTGAGAGTAGCGAATAAATTGCTGAAACCTTGATCCTTCACTTGTTCAAATACACGAAGGGTACTAAATACTGATGGAAAACACCTCGGGTCGGGTTCGGTCTGGGTTCACAAAAAAATGGATCCGCAGCTCTCTACAATACACCCCTTGGAATATTGCTAATTTGATAATATTAACTTCAGCCCTGATATATATATATATTCTATATTAATATTGTTGCGTAGCAGCTTGCAAAAGTCCACCCTACTTTTGCCAATACACCTCGTGGACTATAGCCAATTGATGAAATTCCGATCATTCAGAAAACAGGATCGTATTTTAAAATTTTCACTGCAAAAAGTTTATTGATATTTTGAATCCACATAGAAAACTGCATCGAAAAATATTTTCGACTTAAATCTAATCTGTAGTTTCCGTCAGAGAAAAATTCAGATTTAGATCAAAAATATTTTTCAATACAGTTTTTTATGCTGACTTTTTGAAGTGGAAAATATGGGTTTTCTCAACAATGCTAAAACACAAAATTAAAAGGATATGAAAATTTTTTCCTTTATTTAATCTGATGATTCAAATGCTTATATGAAACATAATTTGAGAGCGAGAATAGATTAGCAAGGTAAATGTACTAGTCTGATTAAAAGTGAGATTTGCAAAAAATTGAATCATGGTTCAAAAAATCAACATCGTGAACTCTATCCACTTATACATAATTCAACGACACCTTACATTAATTGCTTGTCCGTGCTTAATTGCTATAGATCCATCGGACAATGGTGGAATAGTAGCACGCCATACACCCCATTGATCACGTGTAAATGGATATTGTCTTTCTTGCCAATTATCTATATAAATAAGTATATATGTATATCTTATGAATCAAAAAAAAAAAAAAAGTAAAAATTTTATTTCAAATACAAACTAAAATCTCCACGAATATACATAGCTTTTGCTCCAGGTGCCCATTCTTTAATATTTATTTCATTTGTTTGATGATTAACATGAATACCAAAATGTTTATAAGCCAATGTAAAATTATCAATACCTTGTTCTTCATTTTCAAGTTGTTTAAGAATTTTTTGAAATACATGATAACTAAAGATAAGTAACAAAATAAAATAATGATTGATTTCTTTTTTTGTTTTACGAAATTTATTTTACCGTCGTCGAATTTCATCTTGATATGCGTCAAGATATGGATCAAGTTTAAGTAAATTATGTAATTCAGGTACGACAATATTTGCAGCTTCACCTGTTGTCGGTTGTAATATTCTATGAAAAAAGAAATTAATAATATTATTAAGAATTTATTTTTATTTTAATTAACCTTTGTAAATTAATTACTCCAGAAAACATTATTGATTAATAGAAATGAAAAAATATGAAATTTTTATTTACTATTATATTTTCTTTTGATTAATATTGATATTTTATTGTACATCTCTTCATGATATGATAGAAAGAACAGAACAGAAAAAGATTTATTATTTACATTCGTTGTGTATTGCTTGTTATTGAAGCAATGCCAAACGAGAGAGGTCGACTTATGCTGGTTTCTCAACTTTATACATTTTTGAAAACTAACAAAGAAAGAAAATGATAATCATTTTCTATGAAAAACAAAAAGAATTATTTTATTAAAAATATGTATTATAATTCCTACATTTTCTTCAAAATAAAATATGAAGAAAAAGATATTTTTCAAAAGAAAGTTTTTTTTTTTTTATTAAAACTCTTCAAATAATTTTATTACGATCATTGTATAAATATAGATTGAGAATGTTAATGAATATCGAGTGATATGAAAAATATAATTAGACATTTATTCAAATAATAATCTTGAGGCAAGTCTTGTCAAAAATATTTTATTGCAAAAGATTCAGATCTTTTGATTCTCTTCCATCCTGCAATAAGAGTAACGAAGCTGTCGGTACATATAAACGATATGCTTTCACCATAAACTAAACGCAATAAGACTTATCTCTATGAAGAGTTTCAAGTCGAAATTCAAAAATCAGCTTCCCCGATATAGATGACGACGTTAACTTTAAAAAATACTGTAAAAATGCAATATTTTATTATATCGCATAGTTGTTCGCACTACCTCTGGTATACCAACAATAGATTACCGATTTGAATCATACGGATTTTCAGCAATAAGTTAACTTTATCATGCAGCAATACGTATTTTATATTACATTGGGAGTTATTATATTTACGAACAGCATAATAATATAAAGATATAATAAGAAATTAGATTTTTAATTGATTAACGAATTCCTCAATCTGAACAAGTTGCTTATTATAGCAAAAGAAAAACTTCAACTTGAAATATTAATTGCATACAATAGTATATCGATCTTATTACTGCATAGAAATTCTTCGACACAACTTTGATTTCAGTCATTCATGTCAACATTACCCTTAACATTTAACCAATCTGAATATCATTATGGTTCATTGCGATGTAAAAGGTCTTAGAAAAAATCTTTATAACGAACTTCACATAAGACAAACAATACTTCTATATGAAAGAAAACATGTGTAATCTCTATAAAAAAACTTGCTTTGATTAGCTTTATTTAACTTATTTTTGTATAATTCTTAGTCAATTAAAATAGATTTTTCTCTCATTAATCATAAATAACTATTCGATCATTTTATTCAAATAAAGATAAAGAACATATGACAACAAAAACAAAAAAAAAACCTTAGAATAATGCAGAAGAATAAAGACCAAGTCACAAATATACATCAAGATAAACAAAGAAGACAAAAATTAATTTTCTCTAAATATTCTTTTCTTTTTCTTTTTTTTCATTTGCAAAGTCGACATTTATACAATGTGCTTAAAGCACAAGAAAAATTCGTTTTTTGAAGAAAATATATGCAATTATAATCCAAAAAATACAACCCCATAAAGCCATAGCAAGATGCGCTGCATGTGTATTAACAACAATCCATTGAACAGGAAAATATGTAGCAAAAACAATATGTCCTATATAAATAAGAATTGAATTTGTTCCTGGATATTGAAATGGTGTTGCATTCCAATATTTTAATTTATCAATAAGAATATACATTATTGAAAATCCAAGAAATGCTATACCACCTACAAAATCGATAAGAAAATAAAACACCAACACATTATATAAAATTTAGAGAAAAAAAAAACATCGTATTCTTACCAGTAAAAAATGAAAATGATAATGTCCAAAGATTTTTATTTAATGGCATTGGTCCATCAATGAATGTACCTGAAGTAAGACCAATTCCAATAGCTGTTGTAAAAATACCCCAAGCAAAAAGACGTATAAGTCGATCAAGATCCGTTTGATACATAACTAACGATAAAGAAAAAAAGAAAGAAGAAAACGCATGAATAAAATTTTTTTTAAAAAATTCAAACCAAGTATTCGTCCAGCTTGAACACCTAAATAAGCTAAAAATATAGTTGGAATAGTTCCAAGTAAATTTTCTGAATCGAACGGTAATTTACAACCTAAATAAATATATACATATATATATATATATAATATTTTTTCGAATATTTTTCGTACCATAAACAAGTTGACATGTTGGATATTGATAAAGATGTTTATTAGTGAGTATAATTCGATCAATATAACCTGTTATACCACCAGTACAATTTTCATATTTTCCATTTTCATGTAAACCACCTAAGAAACAAAAAGAAAAAATTTTACATTTATTAATCATATCGGATCAGAAGAATAGAACATTTCATATCCTTTATTTCGTTACTATGGCTGATGGAAGTAGTCCATTTCCCAATTGATGAATCGCTTTCGAGTCGAGACTACGTGCATGATATAGACTCACATGAGCTATGAATATTTTGAGAAGAGAGGTCGGACTCTTCGCCTATTGCTGCCAGGATATGGTTACGAGGTAACCTCTCTTCAGCGACTTCTCTAAACTATCGAATTTTTAATAAGTCTTTTTTCTTTATTCCAAGTTTTCGGAAAACTTATATTTTCGAATTTTGATCTGAAACTTTGTGCATATAGAGAACTCAACTAGACTAATTTCCATAAAAAAAAATTGAAAATTTTTGAATAAAATTTCTTCGAGATATAGACCATCTTTCATGGATCGTGTATACAATATGTATTTTTTAAAAGCTTCATATTTTGAAGAGCCTTTGTTCAAAACTTCTGGGTTTTTGTATGGAAACTAGTCTGGTTGAGTTCTCTCTATATGCACAATGTTTTAGATCAAAATTCGAAAATACGAATTTTCCAAAAACTTGAAATACCTTAGTCAAATATCAATCAGAACTAAAATCATTTTAGTGTTTTTATTAGAACACTATGTAGTATCTATAGACGAAAAAAATCATCAAAAAAAAATCAGAAAGAGGTAGCTGAAAAGATTATCCAGTTAGCAATTTTCATCGAGATAGAACTTAATAAGAAAATTTTTTTTATGAAAGACTCAGATATTTTCATTGTTCCTACACTAAGATACAGCTATGGTAAAAATTTCTCTTTTACACTCCTCATGTATACCAATAGATTTTTCGCGAAACGATCTGAAACTTTCATAATAAACTATTCTTGTTAAGATCTGTCTCTATGCAAAGTTTCAAATTGAAATTCGAAAACAGTATGTTCTTGAGGGGGATCACAGTGTTTACTTCAAAAAAAAAAACAGTGACAATTCAGCAACGATAAGCTTTCAGGATGTTCATAGCTCATTAGAATCTACATGATGCACCAAAAGTAATTCACCAGTTGAAAGGCTTCCTTCGTGAGTGGCTGCTTTGTTCGATATGTATTCATAAAGTACTGTGTACAAACTATTAACGGCTATTTGTCTCGCATTACCCGTCCGATAGCATACTGACTATGTTGTGATATACATCTGTTCGTATGGTAGGTTAGTATGTATGAGGAACGCAAGAACTCTCTGCTAGGCTGATCTTTTATTTAGAACTACAACTAGTAGGAAAGATATCAGGCTATTGAATATACCGCTGGCCAGTACCTCATACTGCAAGGTAACCGAAAAACTATGCATTTTCTTGTAACATTCGTTAACAATCATATTCAATAAAATATAGATTAAAATCAATATATTTACCAGGACCCAAATAACCAGCTGGACAATCTTCAAATGGAACTAAATAAACTACAAGTACCCAAATAGTAGTTAAACCAATAATTAATAACCATTGAAGAGGAAAATTTGAAATATCTCGAAAAACAGCTGTTACACGTTTTGTTCTTCCATTTTTAACTGTTGCTGTTGTTGTTGTTGTTAGTGTTGATGTATGTTTTGTATTATTATTATTATTATTAAAATTTGATGTTAATGAATATTGTCTTGATCGTGTACAAAGAACTTCAATTATACCAATAACACCATAAACTAAAGCAAAACGTTGTAATATACCAAGTATTCGAACATTATTTAAATCAACTTTAAAACGTGTATTAAGAATAAAACCAATAATCTAAATATATATTAATAGAAACAAAAACAAATCTTTATGTTTTCTTTTTTTCATTTTATGTTACTTAAAATAAACATACAAATAATTTTAAAGTACGCATTGTAACTTTAATAAGTAATGTTCGTTTTGATACACCTTTATCAAGAGCATTTTTTAATGAAAATATTAATGATGCTCCTAATATCCAAACAAATAATGGAAAAACAATATCAGCAAATGTTATACCATGCCATGGTGAATGTTCAAATTGTGCATAACCACCACCACCATAATTAATAAATATCATTGCAATTAAAGCTATAACAAGAAAACAAAAATTATCATAAAATAATTTATTTTATTAAATTACCAAAACCACGAAATGCATCAAGACTAAGTAAACGTTTTGATCTTGGTACAATAATATGTGATAATTTATGTATTGTTGGTAATTTAGAATTATTTGTATTACATTCTATTGTATTTATTGTATCAATACCTGATTGACAAATTGTTGTTGTTGGTGGACATGTTTGTAAATCATATGAATGTGTACATTCTTGTTGTGGTACATGATTAAAACAACGATTTTTTAAATTTATTATGTATTCACGTAATTTCATTCGTTGTGCAAATAAACAAAAAATAAATAATGTTAATAATATAACAACACCAACAATTAATGGTGTATAAATATTATTTGCTAAACGATTTGTTGTTAATAAACATTTAAGACCTGAATCTATAGTTGTATTTGTTGATGGAATATTTGATGTTTGAACATTAAGAATATATTGACCATGTTCATAGAGAATAAGTGTTTCAAGACATGATGATATATTATTTAATTCAATACGAATACGATATGTATATTTCGTATTTAATGTAAGATTAAGTATTTGATTTGATGATAAATCTTGTGCAATTATTTCATATGGACAATCAAGACATTCAATAACTTGAACATATACGGTTAAATTACCCGAAATCTATATTAGAAAATATTCTATTGAACACAATAGACAAGTTAAATAGTTGTATAGATTTCTAATTTTAAGTCTGATTATTATTACAAATGAGTACGATATAAAGTTATGACAATTGTTAGAATAAAGATATTTGAATAAAAGAGACTAGGTAGCATAATAGCTAGAGATGTGCAAGACTCGAACTACAAGAAAAAAGTTGTTCCAATCAGAACTAAAGATTCTATGATTTTAAACGAATTATCTTATAAATCATCAATCAGAATATATTTCAAGAGAAGATGGCTCAAAACAATGCTAGTCATCTACTAAAAAAATTCAAAATAACGAGTTTTGAAGAATTTTTTAGGTGTGATGTGAATAAATTATGGAATAGTTTTCTCTAGACTGTGACCGCAAAAACTTAGTTCCGCATCAGGTTTCGAAATCAGGCTACTTTTTTATGGCCCGAACATTGTTTAGACTCGCCTGGCTCAGCCCGACTCGAACCCCAAAATAAACTTTGTTTACACAGATTTTTTTCTTAATAGACAGCTATTCCATATTTTTCGGCTTTCATAAAAAGTGAAGACCAAAAGAAACGGGTAACGTGAAGAAACTTCCCCCTATCCCCTCAGAGGCGAGCCAAATCTCAGAAAAAGTTATGTCAAAAAAGGATAAAATCGTCGGGCCAGGTGGTCCGTTTTGAGGTCTGTTCCACACACCTCTTATCATCAGTCATTTATATGCCAGATCATCGAAAATTCATTTAACAAAATGTTCGTTCCTTTTAAATGAACCTGCAGCAATTTAAAAACATCGAGTGAGAACCTGAATTTTATATTCTTTCTAAATATGATTTCAAAATTTTATTTTTTGTATGACTTCTGATTTAAGAGTTATGAACCGACTTTTTTGAGGTCCGTAAATTTACGAAAAACATACTTACAAAATGAACTTGGCCATTCCTGAATGATTGTTCTGACACTCTTGATTCTCATATTACTTTATAGACACCAATCTCGTCTTTAATTCTATGCGAAAAAATCGGTAATATAACGTATACAGGAAAGGAGACTATTGCTGCATAGAAAAACGTCAATTTTATCCACCTAGACTTAATTTTTCCGCAGGTCGATTTATAACTCCTAAGCCAAAAGATCGACAGAAATGTTGAACCTATATTTGAAAGCAATACAAAGTTTTTATTCAAACGCAATGTTTTCAAACTTCTGGTGTGTCTTTTAAGAGGTCGAAAAATGAACGAACATTTTGTCGAATGACTTTTCGATAATCTTTTATCGTTCTGCTTATTGAAAAGAAAAAAAAAGATCTGTTATTTGTATTTTTTATGGCTTGATTCAGCAGAAGTTTTTTTTTACAAAAAATTCATTTAGAATAGTAATAGATTTAGTTTAGTCTTACGAAGGAATCATTTCAACTGATTAGTAATTTTTCAGTTCGAGGTCTGCTCATAAGGTATGAAATATCTCATATAGATAAATCGCCGTAGTCCTTCTCTCGAAACTTATAGTCATAACCCTGAAATTTGATCATATGGCATGATATGTACTAACAACTTGAATGATAGTATTTCAACCTGATTTTTTGCCTACTAGTTGTATGAGTACTCTGAAAATTTCAACTCAAAAGAATGTTTTTTTTTTGTCGTGGAATATTGAATTTCCTAAAATCATAAGATTCTCACATCATCCATTAAATATGAATTATCTTCGGAAATTTAATATTTTATACAAAAAAAAAACAAATCTATTCTTTTGAACTGAAATGCTTAGAGTATTCTATTAGTTTATCTGTGGACAAAAATTTCGGGTCGAAATGCTATCATTCGATTTGATGATACAGACCGTGTCATAAGCTAAAGATTCAGTTCAATGGCCAAAACTCTGAAGAAAAGAGCTTAAGAGACTTATCCTTTTTTTGAAATTTTTCATACTCCATTAGAATCTCTCTTATGCATGGAATCTGAACTTAAACAACGATTGGAACAATTCTCCCGATATATATGATTAAAGAACGTTTAAATTGATTACCATGACAATCGATACATCTTCTTTGATTTCAACAGCCAAAAATTCATCAAAATATGGTTCTCATTTGATACGATAAGGATTTTTATCTTTCGACAAGGCATCTCAATTTTCATTTTTGAAAAATTAATAACTGTTTTACATTAAAATAAGCTCTTTAAAAAACGGTGTGATAAAAGTTACAGCTTAGTTGAATATTAATGTTCGCTGTACAAAATGACTCATTTTTCATGTTCGTTAAAAAGTTCCTCAATACTGTCAAACAAAATTTCTAAGCCTATATTTAAAAAGAGCACAAGCCGATAGCTTTTAATGTGTAGAAATACTTTCCAGAGGGTCAAAAGTAAACAAACACTTTGTCTATAAACTTTCCGATTATCGGTTACAATCGATTTTCTTTTGTACATTTTTTTTCAAAATTTTCATTGAATTATTCTATTCTTACTTGATTATCAACAATAATATCCACAGCTGCTTGATCAATACCCAATGGAGTTATTGTAGTAGTATTAATATTAGTTGTATTTGATGAAGTTCTTGTTACAAGTCGATCTTCTCCATTATTAATAACTAATTGTCTACGAAATGGAATTAAACTACTTTGATTACTAGTATTTGTTGTTAATGATGATGATGATGATGATGAACGAATCGCAGCCCAAGAAGTCGTTCGATATAGATCTTTTGTTTCACTATTTAATGGACATTGTTGATATAATATACGACGATCATAATGTGTAGAATCCATTGATGAACCACCAACTTCATGTCCAATATGAATAGATATTGATATTTGTAAAAGAAATAATTGTATAATAGCAATATAATAGAATTTTTTATACATGATGTTTAGTATTCAAAAACAAAAAGAAAACAACAACAACAACTTTAACTTGTTAAATTCATAATGTTCAGACTCGATCAACTATCGTTATTGTAAGTATATGCCTATATGATCTTCATTCATTTCTGTTGTTCTCATTAGATAACGGAAAAAAAATTTTCGTTCGAAGCGAACACGATAAATCCCAAAATAAACATCGATTCGTCGGCTTTTTTTTTCTTAAGCATTTTTAGTGTTTATCGAAAAGTATGACTTTCTTACATTTTTTTATATTAATAAACAAAAAAAAAAAGAAGATCTTATGTTAATTAAAAAAAAATGAAAACGTGCTTATATTCAATGTCTTCGATAATTCTTTTTTTGTTCATTTTAATGAATAAAAATATTCTTATAATTAATGATTGTACGTTAAGATATTATGAAAGATTGACTTGAGATATGTTTACAATCAAACATAGACTTATGTTGATCAATCGATCGCTTCTAATTGGGGATAGTCAATTGACAAAATGTCTATTGTCAATCTAAATAAATGTTAAACATGTTGTTATGTGTTTCAATGATGAAGTTTTTTTTTTTTTTTTTTTGTTTATGATTTTTTTATTAAAATAACTTCTAACATATGATTATCTTTTAAACGTTCAACATCACAATCATTTCGTACACGAATACAAGGTAAACGACGTAATTTATCAATATGATCAATATTAAGTTCATGACAAATATTAGATAAAAGTCGTTCGAATGAACCAGTATTTGGTATTTTATTAAAATCAAATTCAATAAAATCAGTTTCAGATGGATCATCAGCTATACGACATAGAAGTGTTATTGTTTCTGTATTAATAGATGATAAATTTGTTGTTGGTTGAGATGAAACATAAGGAAATACTGGATGTCGAAGATAATTTGGAACTATTGGAAGAGTTGTAGTGCTTATTGATGTAGATGAAACACTATCTAAATTATTAAAAGAATTTTCACTTATTTAAAGTATTGATAGTAGGATAAATATTTTTGAAAAATGCTGTTTTCTTTAATTAATAATATCTTCTGTGATAGTTTTCTTCATTTTAAATTAATATAATCATGGATATTTCACGTAAAATATGTCGATGATAGAGGAAAATATCCTAGCAAGCAACATTCCGGTTCCTACTGGAACATCCAATCTAATATCGATGATCACTTTCGACCAAGACGTATATACTATTTTATAGAAAATTACTAAATGATGTTTGTTTTTTTTTGATAAACAAAACAAAGTTTGAACCAAGGAATATTATTAGAGTTATTATTAAAATATAGAAAGTTCCATTCTTTCTGAAACATCAATTAGTAATATCTGTCAGTGTCTCAATAAAAACAAATGAATATGTAGAAAAAAAATAATAGATATTTAATCAACAGAAATAATCGACTTCACTATCTGAGAAGATTTTAATACATATTGAATTAAGGAAATATCTATCGTTCTTGTTTCTCCATAT
>CAJNOL010000412.1:128259-143507 GCA_905250125.1 Rotaria sordida
CAAGTAAATATTCTACAACTTGTCTATGATTTCGTTTAGCTGCCCAATGTAAAGCTGTCCTAGAAAAGAATAATATATATATATATATATATCATTCATTTTTTTTTTAAATCAAATATCTTTCTTACCATCCATTCATAGCATTTTGACTATTAATATTTAAATTTGGTTTATTTGTTAATAAAGTTTGAATTTGATATAGATCACCATTACATGCTAATTCACGTAATAGTTCTTCATCTATTCGTTCTGAATTCATCTTTTTTTCTTCTACATTAAAAAATCATTTTTGGTTATATTTGTAGGTTCTTTTCTTATAACCAATAAAATCCAATGAAAATACCTCCTTGACATATAACGACAAAAAAACAACAAAGATTCTTAACTCAGATGGAAGCAGATATTGAATAAAAACTTTTATGAAAAAGTTTTATTTAACTTTTAAATTCAATCTAATTTAATCAGACAAATAAATATTAAAACTTATTTTCTTTTATTTTTGTAATGTAAAAAAGAAAAAAAAATATATATATATTTGTCAATTTACTATAAATAAATTAATACAAAATAGCAGTATCATCTCTGAATTGTCCTCTATATGCTTTACGCATTAATGTTGTATTTGAATATTTATTTATTCGATTATGATTTGTTTCTAATGGATTTTCATTTATTGTTATAATTGATGGTGGTGTTATGGAACGACAATAATCAAATGGTAATGGATCATTTGTTTGACGACAACTTTGAGAATATCTTAAAGGATTTGTTGATCTTTGTTCATGTTTTAAAGATAGACCATGATTAAGTTCATTTAAAATACGAAAATTTAAAGCATTTAATTGTTGATAAGATTGAATATCTGTAATTGGATTAGGTATTGGTGTCGATAGAACTGATGATGATGATGATGACATATAAATAGGTTCAGTTGTTGGATTAGTATAACAACTAAATATTAAAAAAAAAATTTTCTTAATCCATCGAGATATTGAATGAAATGAAAAAACAAAAACCAATATGTTGCAAGTAGATTCTCTTGTAAGGTGGATACGTATACGATTATTTATTAAAATTTCGTTTAGAAGAAAAAAAAACTACTTTATCTAATGGAAAACTCAAAAATAATTTTTATCCTCGTTTGATATAGAAAATACTTCATATATTCTTAATCTTGTCTTATGTGAAAAGCAAGACATAACAGATGTTTATGTATAGTCATATAACAAATGATATGCTTTCTTTTAACAGAGCCCGCCTCCCCTTCCGCGCTTCGTGCAATAGTGAAACCAGAATTTTGGGTTAGGAGAGGTTAAGCGTTCCCTCTGACTTCGCCATTGATTTCGTCACTCAAAATTTTTACTTTTTTGTAGCTATTGTAACGCAATGGAAATAGTGAATCGCGTTTCTCTCAAAATAACTTTTTCATGAAAATGAAAATTGCAGAAACATCTTCGTTTCTTCGATCTAATACGTCCGATCTCGCTGAAATTTTTTTTTATACATTTACTATACATTGTTTGAAATGGATATTTGTTTTTTGTTTCAAAAAAAAAAATTGTTCTGCTTATTTTTGATAGCTCTTACAAAGAAGCCTGTAAAAAATTTTCAGCTCGATAGAATACAGTATGTCGGAGAAATGGGGAAGTCCTTTTTCATCATTGTGATCCCAATATCTCATAGAAGACGGCATTTGGAAACTTTAAATCTATGACAACTTTTATTCTACTCATCAAGATCTACTTGTCCTGAAAATTTCAATATTTTCTGATGATTATATTTTATGCAATTTTAATGGTTGAAATCTTTTCTGACTGAAAAATCAAAAGTTTTTTTTTTTTGTTGAATTGGATTTGAAGATTTTAGACTTGATAGTTATGAGTAATGGATGTTATCAAATTATTTTGATAGGATGATTTCAATGCAGTAGTTTCATCAAGCTTAAAATCTCGAACAAGATAAATAATTCTGTCAGTGAAATGTACGGCTGAAACTAATTACTAATTATTCTTCAATCATATCGTATGAATAATTTTAGCTTTAAGCTATTTTTAATGTTTAAATCAATAAAATCTAATTATTTGATTTGAGAATAATATTATTAAGGGAAAAAATTTCTAATAGATCTCTCGATTAAATAACTAACTGAATATGTTAATAGATATTGTAAAAGAATTTATTTCATCCATATTTTCTTTTTTTTTTTTTATAAATAGTGTACATCAATTTTTTTTGTTACCGATCAAAATGATTTGTTCTTGTTGTTGACAATGTATTTTCATAATGCCATATATTAGTTGTTAATAAGGATTCAAGATGAAGTAATTTATCTAAATTTCTTACATTTTGATTAATTAAATGTGGTGAATCAAATGATAATGATATTGATGAATCATTTGTATTAAATCTTCGTTTTCTTTTCTTTTGTTTATTACTATAATATTTATTTATAAATACATTGTGTGAACGTTCATATTGTTGTCGACGTAATATAGAAGGATTTTTATTGCGATTTATTAAATTTGATTTACGACGGAGAATAAACCAAATTATGAAACAAAAAATTACAATAATTAATATAAAACCAATAATGCTAAAGACTACGGTGATAATTATTTTATTACGTTCATCCATTTATTAATAGAAAGACATAAGTAATAATAATAAATCTAAAAATTGATATTCTATTTACAAAGAATTGTTCATGAATAAGTAGATTTTTGTATATGTTCTTGTTCTTGAGTTAAACAAAAGTATAAAATACTCTAACAAGAAGAAGAGAAAGAAAGAAAAAATGATTTGAACTTAGTTTATGTACAAGTGTATTGTCGTGACAATTTTTTTCTCTTCTATCCGTAGGCGTACATTTACAGAGACTCTCTATGATGTATGTAAAGTTTTGTTACTTGAACAAATTCATCTGATGTTAATCTGCATAAAGAGAACAGAAAAAAAAAAAGAAGTAGAAAAGATTATCATGCAATATAACACTACTGTATAATAAATAAAAATTACAATATAATTTTAGTAATCCTATTAAATTGAGCAAATATAATAAATAAGGTACCAAAAACGTATGCGTTGATTATACTTTCTGTTCCTTTACATTTTGTCTCCATGAAAAAATTTCTTTATTTAAATTGATAAAACAGCATGGATTTATTCGAACAATTTGTTTATTTATTTTCTCAATTCCTTTTTTTTTTTCTTTAAGTGAAAGAAATAACAAATACGATTGAAAGCAAACAATAAAAGAAGTAGTGCTCACCTAATGTCATCAATGTCTTCAGTATAAGACCATCGAAGGTTAAAGAACTGTATAAATCAAATAAAAATGAAGAGAAAAGAATCATTGAAGAAAAAGAGTTTTTTTTTTTCCTTTATCCAATAGTACGACAAATAAATGTTTTAACAACATCAGATTGTTAGCAAATATGAATATTGAAATAGTTATATAGATACCAATTAACAATAATATTGAATATTTAAAAATACTAATTAATAATAGATGTATTCATGTTTAATACATCTGTAAAATATTTGTTATTAATTCTAGTTATTGTGTGATAGTCATGGAAGTGATGACAATCATATAATCTGCATTTCTATATATACCTTTTTCTTTAATCTGATAAGATTTTTCAGTTTTCTGGCTTTTTTTAATAAATGATCTTCAATAAACAGAATCTATCTAAATTTTTATTGTTTTTATTTATCCTTTCACTCAAATATTGATATTTTCTTTTTTATTTGTTTACTTTTGTCATATAAAATTCTATTCGAATGAATTTTATTTTTTCTTCATATGTCATCTATTAAATATATTTGCTTTTTACCAAGAAAAAAAAACAAAGAAAAAAGAAAAAAGACAAATTCATATCAATGTATAATCATTTTTCTTCAATGTCGATTTCGTTTTTTTTTTATTGTCACGTAATTTTTTAACACCTTTAGCTAAAAGTAAACCACCAACTACACCAACAAGAGCAGCAGCTACTGGTTTTACATAATTCGAATATTTAATAGCATCATCATCATCATCTTCTTCTTCTTCTGTTTTTTGCAATTTTTCTATACGATCTTGAATTTGTTGATTATAATCAGGTGGACGTTCAGGTGTTGTTGTACCATATTTACGTTCAATTATATCACGTACAATATAATTTCCTGGTAAACTATCAATTGAATTATTAATTAAATTTGATCTTCGACGACATATTGGACCTATTTTAATAGATAATAATATGAGAATTCAAACAGACAAAATAAAAATATTTACAATCAATTGCATTTGATGTACGTAATATGCTTGATGATGGTGATGCTAGATGTACTTTTAAACAATTGGCACAAAATGTATGTTGACAATCAAGAACTTTAGGATCATGAAAGATTTCCAAACAAATTGGACATTGAAGAAGATCATCAATATTAGAAGCTGTAGCCATGGAGAATTTTTATTATTTACTAAAAAGAAATAGAAATAAAAGAATTTATATTAGATGTTTATTTTTGGAACATTTTAAATATTGAAAAAGTATGATTCATAAACAAGATGAATAATTCTAATGAGAAATATAAGTTTGCAAAAGTAAACATCTGTTGAATTTGACAGAGGATTTTTTTTTTCAATAAACTAAGATGTTTTTACTCTTCGAATGAATTTCAACAATTATCGATATTCTCTTTGAAAGTCTTACCGAAAATGAGTCTGATTAACTTGAATTAAAATATAAAATCTATATGTCACTTGTCATAAGTTAGTAGTTACACATAAATCGATGAGTCATCATGACTACATCTAGAAAAGGAAAAAAAAAGTATGTGAGATAAAAAAGAAAACAAAAAGTATGCCAAACAGAAATGTAATCAAAATTTTGCATAGTTAGCTTTATACATGTTCTTTTTCTATATTATATATCTGTATGTACTTAATATTACAATTCAAGTCTTCTTTACATCCGATAATAGGATGTGTTTTTTTTTCTCTGTTATATAATATTACTTTAGATATTTACTAGCGTTTCAGTTTAATTTAGTAAGCCTGTAAATGATCAATCACATCTCGTTAGATTGGCATATATGTTTAGATAGTTTATTTTAAATTTATCTAGTCTTGGTGTATTTTTGGTAAATATCTGTCTTAGTTATTTATTTATTCATTTTATCCTTCTTTTAAGAACACTTATTTATGTGTTTATTGGATTCAGTTGTTTTTTTAGTATTGAAACACCAATTATCTATTATATAAATATATGGAAATAATAATAAAAAAAAACTTGCATACTATTTTTGAATAGAACCTCTGATATTCACGGTTATTAATATAATACGACTAAAATATTGAGCAAAGATGTATGTTTAAATAAAATACAAACTTCAGTTTTTGAGATCTGATGTAATCATTCTTTCAACTACTTTAGCATCTCTACCTGTTTGAAGTCTTTCATTTTTTTCCCGAACGGATAAAAGAATTGTATAAGTAAAAACTACATCGTTATGAATAAGAGTTGCTACATGAAATATCAAACGAAAAAGCAAATGACAGATGGTAAAACGATTTATTACAGTTTCATGTGTCGCACATTTTAGATAATAGCAATCTGATATGAAAAATAAGGTAATAAATGCCAGAACAACAACGATAAACTTTATTTTCGAGGCGTTAAAAACATTTTTTTTTATCATTGATATTCATCAAAAAGATTTACTATTCCATTTTTTGAAAAATTGAAGTAATTTCATAATCTTTAGTTTTAATAATGACTTAGTTTCATTGATACCTTGGGTTACGAAGATGTTATTATATGATCTTTATTTAAGCATAACACAACTGAAACAATCTTGCTTTAACAATTGAATCACAAGATGAACAAAAAACATAACAAAAAATGAAAGACATATTACACAGTACAAAAAAAAGCGCACACATTTCACAAATTACTTTTATGTTAAATCTTATTGTCTACGATTTTTAACATCATCCATGTAAGATCAACTCACATTCCACCAGCCGATGCCATTATTATACTTCTCAATAGGAACATCTCTTAATAAAAAAATAATATGACAATCATTTAAATAATCTTCTCGTATGAATTTGTACATATGTGCTCGAAATTCATTTACCTAGAACGATATTCAAGTGAATATAACACTGATTTTGTTAGACCCGTATCCGATAGATTTTCTAATATGTTCATTAACTTACTAAAACAATCCCTTATCTGTAAAAACGATCTGATATTTATACCAGATAAAATCAACGGTTGGATATTCTAACGATATCATAATATTCTAGGAAAAAACCTGAGATATCACATCAAAGAAGAAAAACTACAGAGGAAACAACCAAGAAAACATATAAGGGAAAATATTGGACTGAACGAAAGAAAAGAATCATCTATATGATAATAGTGTATATGTAAAGAAAGAGAACGAATGAACATATATGGATAAAACCATTATGGCATATCTAGGTACATGCCATAACAGATTTATATGGCAATACCAACCCTTGAAATAGAATTAGACAGCTCTTCATCGTTGTTGGAGTCCTACATTATCGTCACAATCGGCACTATCTGATGCTTGTGTTAAACATTCATCGAATTTGTCCTTCTTAATAATAAACAACGTGAACGCAGAATAGAAGACGAAAGTAAATCTTATGGTGTCAAAATTGAAGTAACGCATTAGACGTTCCAATAATTTTCGTATAAATGGCCAAGTAATGGGAACATCAGATGGATGAAGTATTGTGGTTGACCTGCTTTGAATGTCACAGTGTACAAGTTTGATATTAGTGTCGATTGCTACTTTTATGACGATTCAGTTCGCCTGAAATAACATGGAATATTGAAAATAGTTGGCTCTATGAGAGTTGATTATGTGTTTGAACTCATCAATAGTCATTTATTTTTATATATTTCTTATGCACAAGATCAGACACACTTTTATTTTTTGTCCATCTAACGACCATGAGAAAAGGAATAAAATGTTGGTCTGCGTATGTATTAAATATGCATATCGTCTCTGTTTCAACATACCATTCCTGTATATACTTGAGTTTATGTTACTATATGTTCGATCAATTTCGACGTTGTTTTGTACGTACTTATGTAGAATGAGGCTATGTACGTATCATAGATGTTCATTGAGGCTGAGAATCTGCCGCGATGGTATTCAAGAAAATGTTTCAATTTTCAATACCATGGCTGGTTTAAACTAAAACTGTTGTTGCTAATAAAGTGAAAAAAGCAGTATTGGTGTCTCTTTTATATATTGAGAGGCGGGATCGTTATAATCGAAGTAGTACAATAAAAATCTTTTCTTCTGTCATTTATCGCTATTTCTTATAAAAACGATAATTTCAAGCATAGATGTACATACATCAAAGTATGAACGAATGCGCTTTTCATTTCTCTTTTCTGTATTTCAATGTATGAAGTCTAATATTATTCTTCAATAGAATATTGTATCCTAAGAATAACATACGAATATTTTTCATTTTGTTTTCTATAAAATTTGTACATACTTCAAAATGAATTAAATGATGATAATAATAATTAAAACTATACTCGATTCGTAAGATTTCAATATTGATCACTTAATAACAAATTATATATATTATGTTTCTAAGTGAATAAAGCATTTCTTTGTTTTTCTTTTGCATTATGAGAAATATCTTATAAAAACCTTTTTTTTTTCTATCCTTTAAAGAAATCTTCTATTTCATATTTTAAAGTTTCAATCGTAAATGTTAAAAAACGATGAAATTTCACAAAAGAAAGATTTCAAGAATGGAATTTTTTCATAGTCGATACTCTAAACAGAGAGCAATCATATTGATTGAAAGTTCAACTTATAAGATCAAATTCTTTAGAGTTTTTCTTGATTTTATCGAGATCAATTTGCACTAATGACCAGAATGTTCATAGAGTTTTCTTATACTAATTACATTTCTTTAATTTAATTTTTGCTAAATCAATAATTTATTTCTAAATATTTGTTCTCTTGTTTTCAACAACAATAGATTTCAGAATAATTGAGAGATTAATATTTAATAATAAAAGAGAAAATTCAATTTCTTGCACTTAAACATAATAGAATATAAAATATTTCGTTATTGTTTTGTCGTACTTGATATTCTTGGTGATTCTGTTTCTAGTAATAACTAGATAACAAATAGAGAAAATCAATTATTAGTATTGAATACTTAAATGTACTCTTCATTCGTCATACGGTCGATCAAGATTTCCACATTTTTTTTATATGATTTTTATTAGTATTATTTACTAATTGAAAAAAATTCGAGTATCTTCTAGAATAATGACTTCTGACGATTACTGCTGAGGTCGATGACCAAGAAATTCATTTGATGAACTAGAAATACAAAGAAATTCGAATTCTAAATTTCATTTTATTTATTTGACGTTAGTGTAGTAGCTGTTTGCCAGCAATTTTTTGTGTTCTTATGCACATAGAAGAAGAAAGACTTGAATAAGCATGATAGAAGAAAATATATTTAAAATATTGTTTTATTTACAATAACATCTCGTTCATTTTTAATAATTCGATTCTAATTAGTTTCATTTGAAATCAAGTCATAAAATTAAAAAATGTTCGCATTATGTATTATAAGTTAAAACTCAGTAACATGTTCATCTATAGTAAATTAATGTTTGTTAGTTTCGATTATTTACTAAAGTAGTCAATGGAATCAGTTTTGCAAACGTTAGAAATTATCTTTATTCGAAAAATGAATAATAAGAACGGTGTGGGTGTGAGACATGAGAAGATTCAGTTCCGTAGCTACTCATATGTACTCAGACTCGAATTCCTGATGTATTTTTGCATGTTGATTCTGAAAATCATGCTTGTTGTCAATAAAAAAAACAACAACTTTTAATAATTAAAATCTAGAAATCTTAACCGTTTTTGAGCATTATATGTGAAAGAGACTCCATTCTAAAAGTAGTAATTTTTCACTAATACTGAAAATGTCCAATATCTGGCTGTGCTATCTCATATGATCATATTTCTCACAACAAAAAAATAATTTGAAAAAAAAACACTAACAGAGGAGGAGGTATAAGCCATAGAAAAAGCATCATATTATTTGATTGTTTGAAACTTGTTATTCAACCAAAATATTGATATTTTCTTTTTTATTTGTTTACTTTTGTCATATAAAATTCTATTCGAATGAATTTTATTTTTTCTTCATATGTCATCTATTAAATATATTTGCTTTTTACAAAGAAAAATATAAAAAAAACAAATGCAAATCAATGTATAATCATTTTTCTTCAATGTCGATTTCGTTTTTTTTTATTGTTACGTGATTTTTTAATACTTCTAGCTAAAAGTAAACCACCAACTACACCAGCAAGAGCAGCAGCTGCTGGTTTTACATAATTCGAATATTTAATATCATCATCATCATCATCATCATCTTCCTTTTTTTCTTGTTCTTCTTTTTGCAATTTTTCTATACGATCTTGAATTTGTTGATTATAACCAGGTGGACGTTCAGGTGTTGTCGTACCATATTTACGTTCAATTATATCACATACAATATAATTTCCTGGTAAACTATCAATTGAATTATTAATTAAATTTGATCTTCGACGACATATTGGACCTATTTTAATAGATAATAATATGAGAATTCAAAAAAATAAAAATAAAAATATTTACAATCAATTGCATTTGATGTACGTAATATGCTTGATGATGGTGATGCTAGATGTACTTTTAAACAATTGGCACAAAATGTATGTTGACAATCAAGAACTTTAGGATCATGAAAGATTTCCAAACAAATTGGACATTGAAGAAGATCATCAATATTGGAAGCGGTAGCCATGGAGAATTTTTTATTTACTAAAAAAAATAGAAACCAAAGAATTATTCACAGATAAGAGGAATAACTATAAATATAAATGTCTGATGGATTTGAGAGAAAATATTTTTTTATCTTCGCAGGTTTTTTTCAAAAAACTAAGATATTTTTACTTTTCGAATGAATTTCAACAATTATCGATATTCTCTTTGAAAATCTTACCGAAAATGAGGGTGATTAACTTGAATCAAAATATAAAATCTATATGTTACCTGTAAGAGGTTAGCAATTATATATAGACCTATGAATCATAATGGATATATTCAGAAAGGGAAAAAACCTTATGTCACAAAAAAGAAAACAAAAAGTATGTTGAATAGAAATCCAATCAAAATTTTACATGTGATCTGTTCGATTTGTTCTGTCATATAATATCACTTTAGATGTATACTAGAGTTTCAGTATAATGTAGTAAGCTTATAAGTGATCAATCACATTTCGTTAGACTGAACTAATTGCTTGTCAACTTTTGAGTTTAAACTAGCATTCATCTAATTAGCTTCCTTCTACTAATAGAACTATCATATCCATGGCAAATTCGAACCTGATGAGATAGAAACTTGTATCGGACCCAAAAAACTCAGGATCTCAAAGATTCTATTCACTTGAATTATATGACTAGACAAATTTTAATCGACTGGATCGGAAATATCTATATCATAGAGACTATACGAATGAATAGTCTTCACCTTATAGATAACTTTCTATTGTAGACGAACATCAAAAGATGAATCAATCTCAAGTTTTATAATTCCAAATTCTTGTACGAACAATTTTTCGTCAGAGATATAATAAATCTGGACATGGACAAGATGGTCCTAGTTCCAGGATCGCGATCAAGAACAACTGATCCTGCTAAGATCTATTATAGATCTTAATGTAAAAACTAAATTCTAACAAAAGTCACTAACTTAGATTTATGTTATGACAAAAAACTTTCATTTTTTTAATGAAAATTTAATTTTGCAATTTAGACATTTAAATAAGTTATACTTACCAAAAGAATCAATTAATATAAACAAAGAAAAAAGGAATTAATTTAATTAGATACAATCTAAAATATACAAGAGGAAGGTATTATTTATATAAATCTGACAATTAAAAAAAAAATCAAATATAAAAGCATAAAGATCATTGTTCATCATCTCTTGATGGTTTTTGATTTTGCCCACCAAGAAAACCATCATTCATTTTTTTAAATTCATCACGAGCATTTTTAAGTAATGTTGAAAAATTTTGTCCACCTGATGATTTATCAAGCACAAAACGACGTACAGCACCAAATGAATTTGCTGTTTGTTCACTATTATTATTATTATTATTATTATTATTATTATTATTATTATTAGTTGCAAGCTCAGCCAAACTGTAACTTTCATGCATTGATGCTGAAAATTGTGAGCAATCAATTGTTTTCGATTTGACAAGCGATGGATTAGCAAAAGGTTTCTAGTGAAATGAAAAAATATAAATCAACACAAAGAGCAACAGATGTTTTTATTTTTCATGCAAAACAAAAAAGAAAGCAGCAAATTGATTTACTTTCGTCGATGTTGTTAAATCATTTATTTCATCATCTTCTTCATCATCAAGACCATCATTTTGTGTTGCAGTCATACGAATAACTAAAATAATGAAACATGTGTGTGTGTATGTGTGTTTTTTCATTAATTTTCATCATATAAAATCTTTTCTATTACCTGATGTATAAGCTGCAGGATATTTTTTATTTAATCGTATTTTTAATAATCTAAAACATTTGATTTAACAAATAAAATTCGAAAATTTTCTTTTCTCATTTATTCTTTTTTTTTATTACTTTATTCTTTTAAATATTAAATCAAGATCACTTTTCATTGTTGTTAACATTTGTGTATGACTTGAAAAATCTCGTGTTGCATCTAAATAACGTTTTGCTGAAAGCTTATTAATTCCATCTAATTTTTCATTTGTTTTATCTAATTGTTCAAGTCTAAAATTTAAATAATTAATAAAAAACACAAAAAAAAATTAAATTATGATTTACAATGAACTTTGAACATTAAGCAAACCATGACTATCTTGATTATTGATTTCATTTAAAAATAAATTAACAAATGATGATGCTGGTGTGGTACTAGACGAAGTAGTTGTAGTTGTTGATGATGATGATGATGATAATGACGAATCAATACTTGTATTCATCAATAATATTTACAATCTAAAATGTGATAAACAAAGAAAGTTACACTATTTTTTATTTCATAGATTACATTTGAATCATATGAAGAAAAGAAAAAGAAGTTGGTGGTTTATCTGCAATTGTAATCAACTAACAAAGGTTTTTACACTAAAGATAATATTTTGACTTGAATAGCGTTCTTTGTGTTGCAAATGGATCTCAATTTTTTTCCACGAGATTTTGACATTGATGAGTCATGAATTAATCTATTTTATTTAATCACAATATATTAATATCTATACTGAAAATATATTAACATTTATGTCATTTAAATATTATAATTCGTTTTTAAATATTTTTTTAACATATAAAATGTTATGCTGATATAATTAGATATATCGTCCGACAGCGACAACTATTGATGATGACGATACGAGAAAAAGATTGTTGCCGAATCTAAATAACGATATTCGATGAAATTCTCAAAATTATTCGATTATGTTTATTTTTAATTATTTTCTGCTGTCATAAACGTTGATAAGAATTCAAACAATAACTTGATTGCTAATTTCTCAAGGATAGAAACTTTGAAAAATCACAAACCAAATATTTCAGTTTCTAGAATTTATGAATAGAATTCTGTTTAATTTACTCATCATGATAAAGTAAATAATTCCCTTTCAAATGGAACATCTTGAAGCTCTTTAAGATGCTTTTTGACCGAGATATATCAATCTTATGGAAAATATATAAGTCATTTTTTCTTTTACTTCGTATGAAAACACCGTTTTTATGCCTTCCGTAAAGTTAATGTATGTCAATCAAAAAAATTTTGTAGAGAGCTGAAGAGCATTTCATTCGGAAGAGAATAATTTACTTTATTATTTTGGGTAACTCAACCGGAAGTCGATTTGCGAATTCAAAAAGACGACAAACTTGGCTTTTGATTTTTCAACGATTTTATCCTAGGGAAATTGACAATCATTTTCAACTTTGATATAATTCTTGTTGGGAATAAAATTTTCTATTCAAATCACTATTCGAGAATTCTTATTAGCGTTTACGACAGCGGAAAATAATTGAAAATAGACCTGGTAGAATAATTTTGAAAGCGGTTGCATGTTCATTCCTCATAATGATGTTTGCTGATTTATTTAATATTCCAACACAAATTGACGAACAAAATATTTCAATAACTTAGGCATTATGAATAGAACAAAAGTTTTGCCTTGATTTCGTTTTTTTAGTATAGAAGTTTTGTTGAGAGTCAATTTTTGTTTTGAAAGATAGCTCATATTTACCTATTAAATCTATGTTTAATGAATGTACTGGCTTGACATAAAGTAAAGCCATCGACACATTAGAAGACCCGGGGTCTTCTATTTTGTCTTATCGTTCATAAGTTAAAAGGGGGATCTTCTATTATGTCCCTTAAAAAAGTCATATTTTTTGGCTATCCCACCTACAAACCTTAGCTTCACTTGATTTTTGTCCAATATATCGTTGGTAAATGAGTTTGCTTCACTTATTTCACATGTGTAGAATAAGAAAGAAACAGATATCACCCTGTGAGAAAAGGGAGACCATCGTTGGTAAGAAGTGTTCTTAGAACAATACAGTCAATGTAGCCTAGCATCTTGGTACGATATCCCATATCGTTCTTTTTTTCTCTAGGCTAACACCAAGGGGGAAACAGCGGACTTCAAGACTTCAAAAGACTTCAAAAGACTTCAACAGACTTCAACCGCAGTGACTTCATATTTTCGCAAGACTTCAAAAGAGTTCTAAAGAGTTCTGAAGACTTCATAGGACTCCAAATGACTTCACAAGACTTTATAAGACTTCGTATGACTTCATAAGACTTCATGAGACTTCATGGGACTTCAAAAGACTTCGTTAGACTTCACAGACTTCGTGAGACTTCACGGACTTCATGAGACTTCACAGATTTCATGAGACTTCAGAGACTTTGTAGGACTTCTTGAGACTTTATAAGACTTCATAAGACTTCACAAGACTTCATAAAACTTCAAGAGACTTCATGAGACTTCAAGAGACTTCATGAGACTTCAAGAGACTTCAAGAGACTTCAAGAGACTTCATGAGACTTCATTAGAATTCAAGAGACTTCAAGAGACTTCATGAGGCTTTATGAGACTTCATTAGACTTCATGAGACTTCACAAGACTTCACAGGACTTCAAGAGGCAGATTCCATGCGTATCAAAAAACCTTATAGAAATTACATGAAATTTCTATAACATGCAAAAAACAAAACTTATCATATAGAGATTACAAAAGTGTTTCTTGTTTCTGAGAATTGTTTCTCGCAGTATATCCATATCTAGAATAAAGATGTGACAATGACACAAAGCGTTGATGAAATTAAAACAGAGAAAATAAACTTTACTGGTATGCGTATGTTTGATTCGATTAATCCAGCATTGGAAAACTCCTATTTTCAGGTGCAAATAAATAACAAGACTAAATTTATACACAAGCAAACGACTTGTTGGTTATTGACCGACGAAGCTAGCCGTTTATCGGCTGATAGATTATCACGAGTGATAGAAATAAACAAAAAGGAATAAAATTCTTCATAAGATTGACATCGAATAAATGAAACATTTCTTATAAAAATAAACCACTTCATTCACAAAGCATTCAGTTCTTAACTATCATGTTTTCTAAGATCCAACAAACTTGAATTTTTTTCCAGTACCTTGACAAACAAACAATAAAAAGTTCACCTTTCTGCTAAAATAAGACCGTCGAAAACAAGACAATTTCATTGCTTTTTTTATGAATTTTCATGCACTAAATGTATTTCAAAAGACTTCAAGAGACTTCATGAGACTTCATTAGACTTCATGAGACTTCATAAGACTTCATAAGATTTTATGAGACTTCAGAAGACTTTATGAGACTTCAGAGGCTTCAAGAGACTTTATGAGAATTCATGAGAATTCATAAGACTTCAAAGAGACTTCAGAAGACTTCGAAAGACTTTCAAGATTTCATGGGACTTCACGACTGAAGTCTCTGCTGTTTCCCCCTTGGCTAACACCTATCACTGGCAACATTTTACCTTCTCAATAACTAAATAAATGTAAAAAAAGAAAATTAATTTTTTATATCAAACTCATTTTATTCAGTTGCTTATGTGGAGATATGATTAGTA
>CAJNOL010000413.1:0-28895 GCA_905250125.1 Rotaria sordida
ACCATTGGTTTTTTTTATAAAGCTTATTGAGAAAGATGTATATATATTACGCAGGATTGAGGAGCACGAAAAGATGTTCTTATTTGGATGAAAGTATTCAAGAATAGGAGCAGTCTATTGAAAAAAATGAACAGTGTAAATAGAATGCAAAGACTTCTCGATGGTTGACTGCGCGGTGAGCACGATAATCTCAAAAGAATTGCATTTTGTTTTGCAAAAGAGAATAACTTCATTAATGTCGTTTTGGTAACCATATCATTTTTGTTGTTTCTGAATGGGTAGAAATCAATATTAGGGTGTAAGTGTGGATATGGGTGATGATGTGAAAGTAGAACAAGAGAAGATCCACACTCACACCTCCACCCTCATCCTCACACCCACACCCCACACTCACACCCACCCACACCCAAAGTTCAAAATACGATTTTCGAAAAGTTTAAAGCCCAATTTTTGATGCCCAAATCCATTGTTTTTTGAGAACAAATGTCGAAGTCGTAAATAGTGTGAACAACTGCACCCAATAATACATTCAGAGCTATCCAATTCCAAAAAACTTTTTCAAAAACTTGGTCAGCAAAGTGCCGCATTACGTGGACATACCGAAGAATAACTTGAAGAACTGATGATCCTGAAAGAATGAATTTGTTTTCCTCAATCATTTTGTTTGTTCGTTCGTATTCAATGAATATTATTCTATGTAAATCACTAGATGTTAGTACTAGAAAAATAAAAAGAAAATTAGTTTACTAATCATATGTTCATAGATCGACCGTAACTGATAATGATGATAACTGTAATGTACTTAGATTAAAATAGAATTTATTTATTTTAACTATATCCAGCTATGATTTGCTTTAACAGAACAAATAATATGCGAACACACATTAGATTTCGCTCATCATTCAACTGGAATTTTTCTTTGTATGAAAATCAATTCATCTATTCTATTTATCTCATTAAATAATTTTAATTCAATTGGAAAAATTCTTTTATCATATCATACAATACTTCGTCTGGGTGATATTAAAAAAATCTTAGATCTATGGAAAATGACTTAAATTTCGATTGATAATGATGATTAACAATTAATACATTTAAATCAATATTCCCATACCCGCCCTTCAAGCTCTTTTTCATTCATTGAAATTATAATTATTAATGGTCAAAAATGAAAAGCAATGTCAAGTATCTAAACGTAGTCAGATTGCTATGAGCAGATTACCATACGGATGTGCTTGTTATGAACATTATGGATCATTCAGATATTCCAAATAGCTGTAAAAGTATGAAGTTTTTATGATCAGAATGAAATCTAATAATGCATAGATAGAAAGCTAATCTTCGACACGAATCGATAAATATCAGTTTGAAGACTCTTCCAACTGTTACATATTAGAATCACTCATTTATGGGTATGGATCTTCTCTCCCACTTTACCCACACCCATCAAAGACCTGCAATGAAGATGAGATCAATTGTACACTTATGTTTTGTTTACACAAAAACTGTCAATAATCATAAAGAAAAAAACATTCGTTATATGAAATAATTATCATTTTATTATCTATAACTATATAGATCTTATTGTATATGTTCAACTAAACGTTTTGCTTCATCAAAATATAGACGAGCTTCTTGATCGTGATTGGATGCAACCAATTTTTTTCCTTCTTCCCAAAACAACTCGGATAAATCATTTTTTAGCTTGTCATATAACGTATTTTCCACATTGAATACTCCTTTAAGTTTTGGTTCTTCACCTAATGCTTCCGTAGTTCTTTCAATATTGATAGTAAAAACATAGACACTATGTAAATTTTCCCTAGGCGATACAAGTGCGAGTAATTGGCGAGCAAATCTACCAGACATAATCATAATTAGTTTCACATTTGGATTATTCTTAATGTAATCATTGAATTTGTCACAAGAATCGAAAAAATTCCATTTTGAAATGAATTTCGAAATATTTTGACAATAGGATTTTATTTGTTGATGTTGACCATCTTCACAAATATGGCTATCGAGCCAACCCACTTCAAGAGTCTCTTGTAATGATGATGATGCTGTGCCAGCGGAAGCGTGTGCTGATGTCGCCATGCCTTCCTGCAAGTAAATGAAGAAATGATGAAAAACAAGAACACTTGAAGAGTATACATGAGTAAGAATAAAACATGACTTATTCGTGTGTTGTCACTATACACTTTAACATACGAAGAAAAATGAAAGACATCTGATTTTGTGAAACACGATTATTAATGATTGTTGAACTATATAGTGAGAAAAATAATATCACCAACTGATATTGATAGATATATCGAAAAGTTCTCTAAATCGCCATAGGCTACGACCAATGTAAAGAGAGTCCTTATGCATAATTGAAGTATTTTCAATGAGTTTCGCACTTTCATTCTGTAGGGATTATGCTGAACGGTTTTCATGAGAATTGTGTGTGCGTGTATACATTAATTTTTTTTTAGGTATCTAACTAATTGAAATAAATCAATAGATACAGAGTTACGAAGAGTTAATTCAATACACTGGGAAGCTTGATTCATTCGATTAATAAAAGTATCGTTTTTTGTTTTACAAAATTGAATGAGGTCATAGAGTTTTACATTTTTGCTCGAATAGCAAGCATGTATACGAAGACAAGTTTGTAAAAACAGCCTTACCATCTAAGAATCGAATTTGAATAGTATTAACAGGAAACTTACAATACACAGAATGTAGTTTATTTATAAGAATGAATGAGCAACTGACTGATAGGTGCTTTTATATATTATATATATATATATATGAATTATTCAGTTAGAAAAAACCTACTTTAAAAGCATGTATAACGCCAAAAACTTCCAAGATAAGAATAAATAAATTGGAAAATTCCAACATGTGTGAACCAGCATGGCAAGAAAAACTTTTATGACTTAATAGTTAATATAACAGAACAATAAAAGTAAATAATTATAAAATGATTGAATTTGATAGGTTAATTTTAAAGATTTAATCAGTGAGTACATCTAT
The DNA here is from genome assembly GCA_905250125.1 of Rotaria sordida. Lineage (NCBI taxonomy): Eukaryota > Metazoa > Rotifera > Eurotatoria > Philodinida > Philodinidae > Rotaria > Rotaria sordida. The sequence continues at coordinate 3,022 of CAJNOL010000413.1, forward strand.
AGGAAATAAATTATTTTGAAAAATTTTAATAAAAAGTTATTTTTTATTTTAAAAAAAAAGCGTACTCTAATTTGTAGAGGGCGTAAGTATTTAGTAGAGCTACTACGATTTGTACAACTCATAATGTACAAGCAAAGATCATTGATTTGGACTTAGCTAAGAAGAATTTTAACGAAGGTTAAAGCGAGATTTTATCGTAATTTATAGTAGTAATTCAATATCTGCCGTGAGGTGTAAGGTGGATGAATGGGGATGGGGAGGAGTTGAAGAGAAGACGACACTCACCAACACCCATATTTCAAAGTCATCTTTTTTTGAACATCGTTTTTTGTATTTTTGTATATAAATGCTCTTGCACCTCGATTAATTTGTGTCCATTCAATTTTTGATTGCATGTTATAATGAATATTAGATCGTGGGTTCAAGTTCAAAGAAAAAAAAGCTCATGACATTCATAATAACAAATAGTGAAATTCAATATTTAGCAAACTCTATGAATGGCAGCTAGTTAAAAGTAAAACTGAAGGTATACATTTTATTATGATTGTTATTAGTAAATTTTTAAATTTTAAACAATGAAATTTTGATTAATAATCTAAATTAAGAAAAACGACTAAAATTGAATTTAATTTTTTTTGAATTTCGATGTTTTGCTTGCAAATGAGATGACACTTGTAATTACATTATATATACACATGCTATCGTCTTTTTTTGTCTTTCTTCAAATGACTCAATATGAGAAAAAAGAACGAAAATATTTATTATGAAATTACTTCTTGTTTTTGTTGCTGTTTGAATGAATTATTTTTATGATGTTGTCTTGATGTAATAATTGAAACAAAAGCATCTTGATGCATAATATGTTACGTTGATACTGCAAATAAATATTGTTTGGTACCATTTTGCATCATCATAATTTACTGTAAACTATTAGTTCTATTGAAAGTTGATAAAGCATATAGAAAACCAAAAGTAGCTTATATAACGACAGCGTACCATTTCATCTATGATAATTATCAAGGTTTGAAAAAGATTTTGAGATCTTTGAACACCGTTTATGAGTCACATGATGAAAGTTTCTGATTCCGAGAGCATGATTAGTTCTATCATCAGTAAAGATATGGAAAATAGTGATTACTAATCATGTAAATCTGTAGATTTCATGATCAAATTTAGCACCATCTGATTGCGGGTACATTGAAATTTGTGCTGTGATTGAAGCAAAAAAAAACAACTTTCTGCATGTGGATGTTGATCTTCTCTTCAACCATATACATAATTTCGAATTGATCATTTTCTCTTCTCAAACAGATTGATTCTTATTGAATCGCAAGTTGTTCACGTCACCATTGACTTGATGTTTCGCAAGAACGTGATTATGATGTATTATTTTATTAGAAAAATATTAGCGAGTCATGGCATATTTCTTGTTTTTTCAATAATGTTAATGAATGAAACAAAAACTCAAAGAGAAGTCTTCTCCATCATGTTTCATAGTGTACTACAATTGACAGACGGAATACTTGATTAGTTTAAATCAATGTCTTGCTTTGTCAAAAAATAAATTCTCATTTTTTTTTATAAGGAACTTACGTCTTATTTATTTCTGTTTTATTGTTTGTAAATTAATTTATTCGACTTTTTTGTGAAATAGCTTTTGGTAAGTGACAAATAATAGTAGACATTTACTCACAAGTTTATTGCTGACGAAAAAAATCAAAGATATGTAAACAAAAAAACAATTAAACGCACTGTTAGAATATGCTATTGGCTTGCTTTTCGTTTTCTTTTTCAATCGAATATTCTTTTTGAGATCTTTCAAATCGGCTGTCAGATTGTTAGCAATTTTGCTTTACTTCGTTTGTTCTTCTTAGGTGTTAGCATGTTCATCCTTTTTCAGTGTTGTATTGCTCTTTTTCTCCAGTATCAATTTTTCCTCTTGTACTTCCTGAAGCTACAAGATACAAAATCATTACATGTCTAACATGAATAAGCAAAATCAAATCGATAAAAATTACCTTTATTTTCGCTTCTTCTTTAGCCAGTCGCTGGACTTGTGCTTTTTATGATGTAATAACCGTTTGAGTGTTATATCAAAATGTTCTTTATGCAGAATCAATAAGAATGAAACAACGCACATGTTAGTTACGTGTTTGTCTTATCAAATATCAAGTTATTCTTCTTCATGAAAAAAAAAATGCTTACGAGTATATCTCACCTTCATTTTCTGTTAAGAATGTGTATCATCGACAGACAATGATTCTGTTTCGAACGTACTGAATTTGAATCTAAGGCTCTTTGTGAACCATAGAATCGTAAAAGCATAGTTACATATTTCTATTGTGATTCTTTTCAGAAAACTAGATGATTGCCTAAAATGTGCTTAAAATCATTCGATCAATTGTAGGGATGCAACAAACCCGAATGTTTGGGATTTGATATTAGGGGGTTTGGATTCAAATTTAGATTTGGATTTGGTTTAGATTCGGATCTGAATTTGATATCTCATATTTGAATTTGGTTTGGATCTGTTATCTGGTGCTTGGTTTTAGATTTAGATTTAATACCTAAGGTTTGGATTTGATAATATAATTTTCAGCAGTATATTCTTCTTACTCTTATAACATTTTTATCATTTTTTTACAACTGCAGATATCAAAGTAGACTTTATGTTTACGTAGACTATTAGAAAACTGTTTGAATGAGGATTTTTTTCATAGTATTCGCTATGTATTAGTCTCAGCATTTCTGTAGTATCATAGATTTCTGATGCATTTTCATTTGTCAAACGACTCTGATAAAGTTGTTGGTTACAGGAATATTACATTCTTCCCATTCGAAACTCTTTAGATCTATGACACAACATTGTTTTATTTCTTTTTTATGTTTACATAGAAACTGATAAAATTGTACAATATCCAAAAACAAAAAAATTTAGGTCCATTCGATTGTCATATTACTGTTAAAACTGTTCATGACGATAAGCTGTTTTAGTGTTTCTAGTAATACAATAGTTTTCGTTGTCGATCAAAAAGGAATTCATTAAATTTAATAGTCGAATATACAACTTGATTCAGTTATTTTTGATAGTTTTGTGCAGTTTGTTGTATTTATGCAAAACATCTAAGGTTTTTTATTTTGATATAGTCAAAAGAGCATCAATCACTCTATCGAATTATATAGTTTTTACTTTATTCATTTTACATCTGGTTCAAAAATTTGATAAATCCAGAAAAGCAGCCAAAAAGACTTTTTTTTCACACAGCAAACTTCGGATAGTTTTTGAGATCATTTTTTTGCGGTGATTACTATTTGTTGGGCTATTGGAACATTTTATTTTTATATAGAGTAATAGACCGTTCGTTTCTCTATCGAACTACATCTTTTTCGATGGGTTTATTTCACATTTTTACTATAAAATTAGAGAATTTCTCAGAAACTTTTTCGTAAACTTTCTTTCATATACAGCTTTCGTCTTTTTCCAGAGAAATTTTAGTGTTTTAAACATTTGGGCTTCTTTTCTGTAACATGAACTCAAATAAATCGTTGATTGCCCTATCAGTTTACATAGTTTTTGATCTGATGTACGTCGAATTCCTCAAAGTAAATTTTTGCGAAAAGTCCTACAAACTTAGTTTTTCACTAGCACAAAACTGAGTTAAACTTTAAGAGTCAAGGTCACTTTTCTTCTCAATTTCGAATCCGTTCTATTGAATACTTTTTTGCACGATGAAATGTGATAAATCACTTCTGTCTAAAACAATTTTCATTATTATTCAGCGTACTGCTGCTGACATATGAGCGTGAAAAAGTTTCGTTTCAGTGTTCCTCAAACTTCATCGAATTTTTATACAAGATATAAAATAAAAACCACATGATTCGATAGAATGATTAATGCTCTTTCGACTATATCAAAATAAAAAATCTTGGATGTTTTGCATAAATATAGCAAACTGCACAAAACTCTCAAAAGTAATTGAATCAAGTTGTATATAGTCTAAATGTTTTTATATATTGATTGAGAGAAAAATAATGTAAAAAGATTTTATTGTCTTATTTTTCTCTAAATCAATATACAAAAATGTTTGAACTATATGTATAGTTATTTTATCATGTAACTTCAATTTAATTTTTGACTGACGAAGTTAACAGTAGTTAACAAAACATTTTACAAATAGAATATGATTTATTCGGTAACAATTTCTTTACTATTCATTATGTAGATATCTCTATTGCAACACGAATTCAAAGACTTCCATAGAGATAACAAGAATTTTATCGCACAGAATTCTATACCAACGTTCTTTCTAAAATGATCATCCACTTCTGCATGTACTACGAAGTCTTTTAATCTAAAACTATCACCATCATTTTTCTATCAGTATATTTTGATTGGAACCATATTTCATCATGCTAAACTTTTATCGATGGATAAAAAACTATTCAATAATAACTTTATTGCAATGAATGGGCAACTCGAAGAATATCGAACGTATATCTTAGCAAATCCAAACCCAAATCTCAAAGCTAAACTAAAAACCCAAATCGATGCTCAAACCTGGACTACAAGCCAAAATCCCAATCCAAATTCAAATATAGCATATAAATCTAAACCCAAATTCAAATTCAAATTTATCTCAAGATTTATTGCATCCCTAAGCAGGCTAAATCTAAATCTTTTTTTCATTTGTTAAAAAATTTTATTTAGCCAATATACATCATACAATCGTGTTTTTCAGTTTTAGTTTTTTTTTTCAAGAAAGACCACACACACACACACACACACATACAACAACAAAAAAAGAACCCAAGAAGTTGAAGCGAAATATAAACAATAACAAAGGTTTTCGTGCTGAATACACCGAACATTTATCAAGAAAGAAAAAAAAAAAAAACCATCCTATTATCTTTATCTATTCACAACGTTGGGTGTGTTCAACAGGAAAAGAAGAAAATATAGAACAATGAAATACAATATTTCATGCTCAACAAAGAGATATTTTGTTTTTTATATAAATACTAGTCAAAAAAAAACACATTTGTTTTGAGTAATAAGAATGAATGTATAAGAGAAGAAAAAAAACAAATAGGCGGGGAAAAATATGAGAAAAAAAATTCACTCAAATCAGAATATTGTTGTCTTTTGCTTTTGATATCATAGAAAATTCACATATAATGACTTATAATCAAATAATGTTCAACTTTAAACAAGTTATATAAATTAAGGGAACAAAAAAAGAATATTTTTGACTAGGGTTTAACAATAGCTGGTTGTTGTGTAGACATTGGTGAAGTTGGAAATTGTGGAAAACCATGAGTAAGTGTTGCTAATAAGCTAAAAACAATAGAATCATTGTTAGAACTGTAATCGGCAGTCGAAATTTTTCAATTAGTTTTTAAAAGAATTTTCTTAACAAAGATAGAGAATTTATTGACAAGAAATCAGACAGTAACATCTGAAAAAACTGATTTAAGATGTCGGAAATTTTTTAAAATCTAATATCTATTTTTATGTCAACCGGTCAAGTTCAAGTATAAAGGCACATTTTATATATATAATAAATGTAATCAAATATTATTCGTATTTCTATTTGTTTTATTCAACAAAAAAAAACAAATAGAACTAAACTCTTCTTTTAATATATATAATCTACATAGGATTTTCATTATACATTCTATGATGATAGACTCGACGAGCTCGTATTACAAGTTAGAAGAATTACATTTTCATTTTAATCAAATATTCAATAAATTAAATACTTAACAAATAATATCGATGACTATGCGAATTTTTTTTTGTGAGAGTAAAAAAAAAAAAGATAAGAACTTAATTATTTCTTACCGTTTAACATCTGGTGAAATACTCATAAATTCTCTTGACCATAATTTCAAATTTGGATTTCGTACAAGTTCTAAAAATGTAACTAATAATCCCCATGGATGTGGACGATTTGCTACAAGTCGTTCAAGTAAAACTCTAAACAAAACAGTAGAATAATTAAATAAAACTTCTTATTTTATTTATTTTTTTTTTTTTTTGTATTTTAAACATTCCTACCGAACAATTTGTTCTTGTAAAGCTTCTGAATTAGCTTCAGCAAATAAATATAAAATAGTATAACTAAAATAATGTGTATGTGTATTTGGATATCTTAAATGATTAGCCATAGCATTTAAAAATAAATAACGTCCTTCTGTATCTAAATCAACAGCTAAATTTTGAAATATATCCATATGTGCTGTATGTGTTATTGATGACATTAATGGTTGTTTATTATTTATTGTTGATAATGCTTGTGTAGCAACATATAAAACAAGTGCATTTAACATTCTTATATTATAATGTGAACCAGGATCGGCACCTTGTTGTAAATATGAACGTAATTCAGATAAAAATGTTACTGGTGAACGTGTACGTAAATATGAATCAAGATTTGTTTTAAATTTTGATGGTTGAATATTTAATGAATAATTATATGATATTGTTGGTGTTGTTGATATATCATTAAGCATATCAATTTTAATATTAACTTTAACTGGATCTGGACAACGTATATGTTTTGGAAATGATGATAATATTATATTACGTAATTGATGTGATATTAATGGTAATGAATCACAAAATTCATAATAATGTTCACATAAAAATTCAGGAAAATCATGTAATAATAACATAAATGTTTTTAATATACCTTTATAATAAACTTGAAATGATTGAGTATTTTCACCGGAACGTATAAATGGAGCAACAAGACGTAATGCATCAACAAGAAGTAATGAATACATATTTTGAATTTGACGAAAATATCGACCACCATATAATAAAAAGCGAGACATTAATGTTCGATGAGCAACTATTTCAAGCCAAGCAAAAGCAAAACCAGTTACTCGTTGAGGACGTAAAAGATGTAAACAATTTGTAAATGCCAAATAAACGTAATACATTACTTGATCATTAGATGAAGTATTGTCGCCAACCGATGTTGGACTATACAAGAGAGAGAGAGAGAGAGAAAAGTTTAGTGATGAGAAAAAAAATAATTTGTTATGAACAAGAAAAACAATACTCCTGCCTATCGGGTGCTATGTAGTAATTAGAGTTCGTTAAGTTCAATAATTTCAGAATCGGATAGGGATGTACAGCTCACGCTCATGAGCATGATCTGCACATCCTCATTAATGGATAACCAGATTCGAGGGCCCTGTTTCTCTTCTATTGTAAGAACAAAGCATAAGATTGTTCGGGTCAAATGAAAGAGCACCCTCGATAATCCTATGTTTTGTCTTTATAATAGAGGAAAAATCCTATTGAAATCTGATTGGCTGATAAAAAACCTCTCGACCAATCAGACTTTCGAAGCGGTTTTTTCGTCTGTTGTAAGGACGACGCATAAGGTTGTTCGGATCAATCCCGTAGTTATTAGGGATGTTCTTTCATTTGATCCGAACAATCCTATGCTTTGTCCTTACAATAGAAGAGGAACAGGTTCTTCGAATCTGGTTATTCGATAATGGTGGTATGCAGCTCACGGTCATAAGCATCCAGGAACTTTAGTTATACGACCCTAATGAACAGGAGGGGAAATGGATCGAGTCTTATGGGTGAGTCGCATACTCGAAGTGCAGGGAAATCGCTCATACTCATGAGCGTGAGCTGTACATCACTGAACCCAGATTCGATGGGGCTCTACTAGTGGCAGATTCAATAGCTCAATATCTTCTGTGCAACAAATACTAGCTGTAGCTCTGAATAGAAGACCGGCCTAACATAGAGTTTTTGTGCTCCTCATACATACTGACTAATCACAAGAGTATACGTATGTTATAGTATAGTGATGGGTAATCCTAGAAAAATAGTCGTTAATGACTTGTCCAGAGTCATATCATGGCTAATAGTACCAAGACTTCAATACAACACATTGCAAATATGTGTTGTACTACGTAGCTACTCAACTATGATTTTAGAAATATGCTTGTTATGTTAAATTCGATGCCTTAACAAAATATAGGATCTTATTCAGTTAGTCTCTATTAGAGTTGTAGAATTCAAATTTTCTATAGACTCAATGTACAGATCAATTAAATGTATATACTATAGATCTTACCTTGTTACATTTAATGAAACAGCATTTGTTGATTCTTGAAATAAATTTAAAATAATTCTTTGATATGCAAGTGGATGAAATTGATCTCCTCGTTCTTCATGATCCAAAACGCAAAGTGTAGCTAATAAACCTAATATGCAATTAATTAAATGTATACGTGCACCATAATTATTATTATCAGATGTATGTACGGTTAATAAATATAAAAATCGACATAAAGAATCAATTCCTTGATGACAACGAACATATTGAGGAAGTTGTTGTTGTGTTGATGATGAATTTTGTTGTACAACATCATAAACATTATTAATACATAATTGTATTGTTGTACGAAGAAATTTTGCTATGGTATCATCTGAACGAAATATACCTTGAAGAGTCATCTAAATAAAATAAATAAATTTAAAAATTATATTCATAAAAATTTTAAGAAGGAAAAAAAAAATTACACGAGTAATTGTGTTTGATATGATTATATTCGAAATGATGATATTACCTCCCCCCCCCCCCCCTCCATGAGTGCCTTAATAACTATTTCAATTATTATAGTTTCTTCTTTCGAACATAATTTTTTGAGTGAACACAAAATAAATTTTAAATAATATTCAAACCTGAGAAAAAAATTCTTGAAAAGCTTGTTGTTGACTAATACGATTTGTTTGTTGCATTGTTAAAGCAACCCAATCATTTAAAATATGTTTTGCTTTATTAACAATTGTTACTGTTTCAATATCATCAATAGATAAATATTTCATTCCATTATTTATAACTGACAATGATAAAATAGCTAATTTATCAATTTTATTGTCATTTGAATCTGTTAATGATGTATAATTTAAACGTATAATTTCAAGTAAATCACGAACAGCTTCAGCTGGTTGTTTACCAATTAATGATATACGATGAAGTGAATCAAGCATTAATGGAATATCATTATCTGAACAACATGGTTGTTCAATAACACAATTACGAAGAAAACTAACAGCAAAATGAAGTGCAGAATTACTTCCTGAATCAATTAATTGAGACATTTGTACATCAATTTGTCGAATATCAAGAAGACGATTACGTATTAAATGATGAACAGCAAATATATTAAATTTAAATTCATTAATACATTCTAACCATGATTTTGTTAATTGTTTATTAATAAATGCTAATGGTAAACGTATTTCAATAAGTAATTTTAATACATTCATATGAATTGTTTTAAAACGTTCAAAACTTTCATTATCTTGCATTTGTGATTGTACTGTATAATGTTCAAGATAATTATAAAGTATTATATTTAATAAATTAGTTAATGCTACTTGTGGTGCATTTGTTGATGTTTGATTTTGTAAATTTGATCGAAGTAAATTAACACTTTCTAATAAACGTTGAAGTGCTGTTGTAAATAATTGATTACGTTGACTTTGAATTGTTTGATCAATATCAGATATTAAACGATCCCATACTGATGGAACACTTTCATCCATCTAAACAAAAAAATACATTTCGACAATGAAAATGTTATATATGGATATTAGATCGATCAATGATGAAAGTTTGAAAGTTGAAATACAATGTTCAACTTTAGCTAAGACTGACTATTAAGTACAGGGTTCTTGATTAGGGGAAGTCTTTCCCCTGCCACCCACCGTTCAAAATGTTCAACTTTCTTACAGCTACGTGCAGAAATAGGACTTTGAAACGTCATCACTTCTAGTGCTTCAAAGATGAAAGCACTGTCTGTTGAATTTTTAGCTCCTGCCATCTCTAAAAATTTGATGACGTTTTCTAACTGGTTTTAAAAGGAAACTGACGAGTCTAAACGCCGGAATAATTAAGTTTCAAAACAAAATTCACAAACATGACTTTTCGAAAACTTGGGATCTTGTGCAGGAACCCTCTGATTAAATATTTAATAGTGTTCCGTTAAGACGACTTCCGCTTTCCGGAGTTATAGGCTCAAAAATTCCAGATCCTTCCTTCAGGGTGATATAGGATCCAAAGAGTCAAAAAGGGGCAGAAGTTTTTCCCTTCCTGCAAAAATTTATACTATGCTTTTCTTTTTTTCTTCGAAAAATATTGTTTGTATAGCTCAGGAGAGGCAAAATATCGAAGGTAATATCAAAAAAAAAAACGTGTTTTTTTCCAAAGGCTGCAAAATTTCATAGAAGAACAAAAAAGACACACTCCAATTCGATGAAAGTATTTATTAAATAAGTCTTTGAGTCTGATCGATTGTACTGCGAAGAAAGAAAACTTTATATTTTTTGTTTGAAAATTTGATTTTGAGAAAATCGCAAAGAAAATTACATTTCTTGGCTTGTTTAACATAAATTACATACCCAACATAAAAAATGAAAAAATCGAAAGTTTTGGATCGGAAAAGGGAGGGAATTCTCTTAAATCTCAATAGGAACTTTAATACTTTTAAGATTTTTATTAGAACACTATGTAGTATGTTTAAACAAAAACCAGTTGAAAGCATCTCGGTAGATTGTGTTCGTGAAAATAATTTATTAAATATGTTTTTTAAATAAATTACCGTAGTTAAATCTCGTTTTTCACTATCGTTTGGTTTAAAACCTGGAATAAAATGAACAAAATCTTCATAAATAGCTAATTGATGTGGTGAAAATGGTCCATGATGTAAACGAATTTGTTCTGGTAATCTTTCTTCATTGATAGTATTTGTTATTGGTAATTGTCTTCCTTCAGCTCTACAACGTTGTCGTAATTCGATATCACTTAATAAACGTTGATCAATTAATTGTATTGCACGACTTATTGTTATACGTTGTAAAAGACAACAACATAATTCAATATTTGATGTTGCAATTTCATTTGCAGCTTGTTGAATCATTTCATTTGTTGTTGCTGTTGTTTGTTCATTATTATTTATTGTTGATGTTTGAGACATACCAAGTACATTAGAAAAATGTGATTTAATAAATGATTGAATTTGTTCTTGTAATGCTGAACGTGCTGTTATAAGAACAAGACCACTACTTAAATAAGCAACCATATTACGTGCTGATGTACGTAATTGTTGTTCATCAGGATTTAAAAGAAAATCTTTTCGTGCTATAGTTTCAGCTGCTGTTGTTGCTACTTTAAGTGAACGTTGAACTGTTTGAAAACTTTCATTAATTGCTTGTTCAATTGGTGAATATGTATGAGTTTTAAGATGTGGATGTAAACGAAAAAGTGCTATATTTGAATTAATTTTAAGCATAGAACTTAATGATTGAAATGTTGATGGTTTAAAATCTGATAAACGAAATTGTGGTTCAGATATTGTTGTTATTGTTGATGTTGTTGTAGTTGTTGTAGTTGATGATGATGGTTGAGGTGATGGAGTAATAGGTGCTGGTACAGATATAATTTGAGTAGATGGATTTGATAATTGTTTTTCAATTTTATCATAATAATCTTTATTAATTAATATATGATGAATTGGAAGTTCCTGAGGAAGAAGAAAAAAAGAACAAGTTTAGCAATCATTTCATTTAATTGATTTTTGTTAAAAATCTTGTCAGTGCAGCTATTTTAAGACTAAAAACTATGAAACTTACATGTGTTCATTAGCTTCATACTTGTGTTATAAAGACAATCGATCGCTAGAGAAACGATTTGTCTTATTTATTTCTACATTTCGAATAAAATTTTTTACCGACGCTCTACTTATTGCTATTCATTTTCGTATTCCGTTTTTCTAACATCTCAATGAACTTAGAAATACATTGATATTGATTATTTTCTAAAGTTGTAATTTAATCAATTCAAGCTTTTAATGCTGACCATTTAACGACTGTGATTATTCATCAACCTTGGTATCTTGAATATAAATTTTTTATCTGCACAATGTCGTTCACGCATTGTCGAAGAACTCTGACACCTGTTGTCCTCGGTTGCTACGAGGAAGAGAGGTACAAAACTCGAATAAGTCTATAATTAGGATGGAATGCTACCTTCGGCTCGGACTCAGCTTTAAACAAAGATGATATTTACACTGGTAAAATTTTGAATACATACCAGTAGACTCTATCACAGAAAAGATGTCCATAGCGTCGCGGCAGCTTTTTTAGGAAGAAATTTTAAAAATACATGAATTTGCACAGAATCTTGGTGCTCATATAGACTTAGCAAGTCTGGTCGAAAAGTAACAATACCAGCTCAAACCAGTCACGGTTCTGAAAGTCGAAACATTTTTTTTTTGAATAATATCGCGGCAAACGGCAGATTCTCAGCCGCTATGGACATCTATGTACCACAGACATCAATTCGTAGAGAAAAATACCAGAGAATACAATTCACAATTATATTTTTTATTTATTCAGATTCCAGAAATTGGATACCATAACGATCTACTATGCTTACTACCAACAACCAGAGGACATATTATAACAGCTTTCGATAATGTATCGAGCCCTCATGTATTACAAATGCCAGTTATGATTAGATCCGAAAGGTATTAGAATGATTAATTAGATCAATATAAAATATGTGTATTACTTACATTTAATTGAATTTCTAATTGTTTACAAAGAACTTCAATTTCAAATTTTAAATTTAATTTAAAATCTGGTGTACCATGCATTTCTGCAAGAATAGACATAATACCCATCAACCATGGATTTGGTTGTTGAAAAATCTATTTTATTTTAAAATAAATCAAATAAATATTTAAATTTCTTCTTCTTTTTTTTTTTTTTACTTTGCTTTTTGCACATGATTCTAAAATTTTTGAAACAAATGGTATAATATATAATAATTCTTGTGGACCCATATGATATGCTTCAATGATTAAAGATTTCATTTCCAAATCCTAAAAAAAAAAAACATAATTTTATTTTATAGATTCTGGAAGGATATTTCCTGATTTCTACTACATATTTCAAAATAGAAGATGAATCACGATGATTTAGATAACTTGCGAATGATAAGAGATATTATAAAATGGTTTCCGTTAGTTTTTAGCTAACACATCGATGTACGACAGAAAATACCTTGATTATTATACTCTTTCTCTTCTATAGGATAAACTAAACGTACCCGAACATTAATTTCTATTTAAATAGGTTTTAAATTCTACAAATATTGAAAAATCTTTTGACTAAGGATTACGGTGAAATCTATATATATTTTTTTTTGTTGTACAAACCGTAGCAAGAATTGGTTTATTTCTTCCGATTGTAATCATTCCAAGCCAATGGCCAAGATTTTTTAATAATGAACGATCAGGAATATTATTAATTTGTTTATCACTTAATAAAAGAATCTAAATCGAAGAAAATTTTATTATTTTATTTAGAAAATTTAAATTTTTGTTTTCTTTTTGTCTACTTTTATATTTCGATGTGTTTCAATTAAAACTGTATCAAAAAGAACATTCATATTAACTGTACTAAGAAAACCAGCATATAATGAATGAAAATTATGTTCTAATGAAACACGTTTTATAACTAAATATTGTGCAACCCATTTCCATAATTGTTCATCATTATTTAATAAATCTTTTAATTCTTGTGCCTAAAATTTTATAGAAAAAAAAAAAAAATTCTTTTATTTTCTTCGAAAAAATAAAAACTTTTTGTGAAAGATTTGAAACTGATAAATTATTAAATGTAAATGCAATTTTATCATTAATATGTTCAGGTGGTTGTTTTATACGAACAAGATTATAACTTGGATCATTAATTAATGTACGAATATTTGCATTTTGTGTTAATGATGGCTAAACAAAAAAATTTAAATTGATTTTTTATAATTAAATTAAATACATACGCCTTTTTGTGCAATATTATCTTTTCCAATAGGATTAAATGGTTGTGGTTGATTAGTTGTTGTCATTGCTGGTACACTATTCATTCTTGAAAACATATGTGAATGTGGACTAGTAGCTACTGGTTGTGATGGTAAATTTGATGTTGGTGTTAATGTACGTAATGAATCAAATGTTTGTGAAATTGTTGATTTTGAATTATAATCAAGATAATCAACTATTGCAGATGGAAGTTCGGAATATGTTGGTAAATTTCGTAATGCTTGAAGAAAAGCTGGTTGTTCACGAATTCTAAAAATAAGAAAACAAAAAATTAGTTTAACTATATGTAAGTGAAAGAATCGAATTAAGGAATTTTGATCTGAAAATATTTCCTTCTTGAAAATATTGAATTTTCTGCTTCTACTCGTAACATATGACCATTTTTTAAATATTTAATACTTCAAAAAGCAAAAAATTCATTTGAGTAGAAAGTTCTAAGACATTATAATGGTCATGAGAACTATCTATGAGGAAATGAAATACATGCGATTAGAGTATGTTTATAAGGAAAGATCGCCAAACATGACTCGATAATCGAAATGTCTTAATCCGATTTTTTCACAAATATTTAGTTAGAAATTTAAAAAAATGCAGTAAAATTGTAATAAGTTGAACAGAATAGAACATGGGAACGAACTCTTTTAGGCTTCTATTATCGGGATCTACTAATGGACGAAATCTTAATTTGATTGGTGAGTCATATTTGAGAACATTCTCTCATAAGTGTTGGATAGAGATGTAAGCCGATGAATTGATTGGCGATGATGGCTCGACATTTTTGAAAATTTTTTTTGAGGATTTTACAAAGAAAAGGATAGAAAATGTTAGTAGAGAACTGCCTGACAAGAAACCAGACAAGCCATATAAAATCTGATTTTGGTCTAATTTGAATGAGATTATTCAATATCTGATCGATTTTAATCATGGTAATTGTAAAATACGCTTTTCTTGAGTTTTAATTTAGAAACTCAAATTTTTTGAGTTTCTCAAACTTTTCGACTTAATAAATGGTAAATACAACGTTAGACCATCCTTTCGCGCACATGCCATACTGCGGATTACTATACCAAAAAGTACTTATTCATACAAAAAAAGATTGTTTTCGCTTCTTATTTATAAGAAGAACATGCCCGAAAAGTGATCCTGAATATCGAAAGAGGCGACTGGATCTCCTTAACATTAGCTGCATTGGTGGCTCAGTCGTTCGGCTTACACCTCTAGTGCTAGATGTTCAAAGATGAAACTTACAAGTTCTTTGTCATTAGTACTATGAAAAAGTAAGTTTCTTTATGATAAAGACGGACATAAGAGAGCTAAAAACATTTTTTGTATAAGTTTTACATATTTCAACTATTTTACTGACAAGCGAAGCTTGCTAATTCTGTGTTGCTTTTTCTTTTCAAGGCGATTTTGGATGTTATTTTAAAAGAATTCGTATTAATAAGACTTCTATTTCAAGGACTTTGACTATTATAGTGATTTACTTTTCTATACGTTTTAGGAATTATGAATAGTGTGTATTTTGTTTTTTTGTTCATCATGAAATTTTTTGTTTTCAGAAAATATCTTACCTTGTTTTACATCGATTAAGTGCTGTTACAGAAAAAGTCCATAGATTAGATCCAACTGGTTTTTTTAAACCTTCAAGTATAACTCGAAATGCTGCAATTAAAACTTGATTTTGAAATAAACCACGTTCAAAAAATCCACCAAATAATTGTGCTGTTAAAAGTAATTCTCTTTCAGGATATTGAGGATAAAATTTATATTCTTCAAATAGATTTCTTATTCCATTTTGAAAAACTTCCTTTAAAACACAGAAGAAAAAAAAATATATATATATTTTTCTTTTATTAATTCTTACTCGTTCTCTTTGTATTGTTGAATCTTTACATTTTGTCATTACATCAAGAAATTCATCGACTGTTATTGGTGGTAGATTTGTTGTTTTACAATATAAACGTTTAAAATAAACATCAACATCGGATATTTCATTTATTATTGATGAATCATTATTATTTGAACCTTAAACAAAGACAATAACAATAGAGAGAAAAAAAAATTATTTTTCTCACTTTGATTCATTCTTATTTGCTATTTAATGTATTTCTTACTAGTAGTAATTTTCTTTTCATTTATGTCATAGTCGAATAAATAAATAAATATATATATATATATAGACCGCCGTCAATAATGATGAACAAATAAGACTATTACATGGTTTTGTCAAAAAAATGCTATTTTTATAATGGTAGATGTTTTGACGAATCTCTATTTTTTTTCTTTTCTTTTTCTTTTTTCTCGACCGCTTTGTTTTTATTCTTGTTCTCCGTCTAGCTCTTATTTCTATCGACATATATAGATCCTCTATTATGGTTGACTCTTTGCCCTCTGTAAAAAGCGACAATTTGAAAAAAAAATATATGTTTATGATTTACTTTGTAAAGAACGAAGTTGAGTTGATAATGAAAGTCCATTGGTTGGTGATGGTGTAAAAGGATGTGTTAATGTACTATGAAATGTTTCAGATCTTGTTGATGTTAAATTATTAAGAATTTTAGCTGTTGATATCATTGTTTGAATTTCTTGTATTAATTCGAGATTTGTTATTGATGGTAATGCTAATTGAAGAACAGTTAAAAGTATATTAATTGTTTCGATATTAGAAATTTGTTTATAATTTGTATCATCTTTTGAAGATAATTGTGGAGCTTTTTTACGTAAATATTGTACTGTTGTTTGAATAAATAAATCCTATGAAATGAAATATTACAATTTTAAAAAAAGAAATTTTTAAAATAATGTTCTGTTTTTTTTTTCTCTCTTCTTACTTGATGTTCACGTAATTTATCTGATAACCATTTATCTAACTTTAAATAACCACGTCTTGATGCTAAACAAGCTAAATCAAGTATAAATGTTATTGGTTGTGCTGCAAGTAATACAGGTAAAGCTTTTAAATCTTGTACGATTTCAAGAACACGACTAAGACGTTGTTGTTGTTCATTATCATTTGAACGATTATACCACTCGGCTAATGCTGTTAATAAAGTTGTACGTAATGGTGTTGTATGATGCTTTAAAAAGAAAAAAAAAAAGAATAAAGAAAATTTTTATTTTTTATTTATAATCTTACTTGCGAATTCCACATATAATTAAGAAGTGGATTTGCATTAGGACTATTGGCAAGAAATGTTGGAATTATTAATTGTAATAATTCTTGTTTCAATGTTGTCCAAACAGTCTAAATTTTATAAAACAAAAAAAAAATGATTATATTTGAATTTTGATAGTAGAAGAATAGTTAAAATTAATAAATAATTCAACTAAAATTGTTGTAGCGTTTCTTTCGGCTCCCGAGAGAATCTTCGTAGACATCCTATTGTATTTGAACTTATATTTTGATGATCGGTAGAACATATTATTATGACAACAAGTGTGAAAAGAATTGAACTCTTGCAATATCTCTCCTGAAGAGTTATGATTGATTTCGTGAAGTTCTAGTTTTCAATATTTTGATCGTAACGTTCTATTTGAATGCGTTCAATCGATAAAATTCACAACAATAACACTTTGACAATTTTTGACAGAAGTACTAGCACAGATGATATTACGATTTATTCGGCTTCGCATCGTTTACACACACACATGTTTATATGCGCAATCAAGAGAGATATATTAGTGTTGTTACATCGAAATCACAAGCACTTCTAAGCGGCTGAGAGCGAATACAAAGTAGAAAAGCTTACATCAGAGAAATGAAATCACGCAGATAATACAAAAAAAAATTAGTCATATATGTCAAAAAATTCGACGCTTCACAAAAATCATTGGTAACAGTAATTAACATTGGTTAGATGAATACATTTCGGAATGGTTGCATATGGTAGACAACCCATATTGAAAGGATAAATCGACACTAATAATTGTCAAGTAAAGAAATGACAATCGGTACTGAATAGAATTATGAGCAAACGGTTGCGTTTGTAATTTGTCACGCGCTTGTATGGTTGACAGATCGTCGATTTGAGTTGTCATCGATTCACATCATAATGGATATTGATGAGAACAACATTGATCGGTAACGTTATGATGCATATTGTGGAAGCAACATAGAATACAAATTGTGACATTGAATATTTATTGGTATAATGCAATGCAAGCTTCCAAGATATGTTTCTCGCGGATGGATCAATTATTCTATCGGCAGATGGTTATCTCAACTATGTCAGATTTGATATATTATGGTTTAAATTTTTATTGTTGAAAACAAGTGGCGATGCAGCAAAAAAAGATGTTTTGGCCCAACATTGAAATAATCGAATTCGTTCGGAGAACTGCGAAGATCCGTAAGCCAGGATCACCAAATGTAACGATCTTTGAGAGAAGACGTACTAGTGCAGATGAAATTATGCTTTATTCGGCTTCTTCGCATTGTTTACATACGCAACTAGGAGAGAGAAAGATGGGAATAACAGGGACGGATAATCATTAGAAAGAAGAGATATATCAGTGTTGTCAAAAGTAGTTCTAATGAGGAAAACATTCGAACTGATATCCGCCGGTTTTTTTTATCGAGACATTGAATTTCCAAAAAAAAATTACTTGCAGATTTTTTTTTTATTTCCTCGTATGCGCCTAAAATACCGTCGAACATTCAGTAGAATGATCATAACTCAACCCCAAAAGTTCATGACGATGAACCCTTTTAGATTTTTTTTCTAGCCTCATCAAAACATCCTTGGGAGTCTCATATAATCTCAAACAGTGAATATCAATTCAAGTGATTCTCTCGGAAGCAAAACATGTATGTTGCAAAAATTTCTAAGTCTTAATCTTATCGAAATATGGAATTTTCTATTTTTCATAGAGCATCTGCATCGTCTAGGTATCTGTGAATGCAAACTTCATAGTACAAACAGCATTCTAATCGAGATAATAAATGATTTTATGAATGTATGAGTATCGAAATAGATTTTTGTAATGAAGAAAAAAATCGATTTCTAAACAAAAGAACACAAGACTAAGTAGGACATTACAATCACAATTACGAAAATTCGAATTTCACGAAATCAATCATAACTCCTCAGAAGGGAAGTCACAATTCAGATAAAAAAAAGGTTCTTTGTTAAATTTTCTTTTCATCGTTTAGAATAGAAGATCTATAGAGTTTCGAAACTTTCACTTAAAGATTTTTCAATAATCTTACATGAAGTTGTAATAAACCAAGAAAAATCAATTCACCAGAACGTTGAATACCATGTTTAAATATTTCAAGTACAATTGGATATAAACCTGTATCAGCAATACGTAATAAACATTCAATTAAATTTAATGAACGCCTAATTAATAAAAATAAAATTTTCATTAAAAAGTAAATAAATCTTGATTTTTCTTTACCATGTCCATGTTTCTTTTGTATCATCAAGTGGATGTTTAAGACAATCAATTAAAACAGGATGTGCTGGATGATCACCAAAACAAAATACATCCGGATAACGAATTGCTTGAGCAAGCCATGATAACTATAAATAAATATTTTTTAATTTAAATATCTTTTTTTTTTCTTTATTTTTTGTTTTCTAACTTGTCCTTCAACATTATTCCAACGTCCATAAAGTAAATCAATATATTGTTCAGGTGGTAATGCTCGACGAAGTGCTGTTACAAGTAATATAAGTGCTTGTCGATCACGTACTAAAAATCCTGGATGATCAAATTCTTTTACAACATCTTTCCAATTTACAGTTGGTACCTATAAAGATTATTTTATTATAAAAAACAAAACAAAAAAAAATTTTTTTTTTTCTTAGTTTTATACCAAATCATTTATTGCTATTACAAATGTATCAACATTCCATGTTTGTGACGAATTTTTATCATTATTTGTTATCATTTCAACACCATTCGAATCCTAAATATATATTATTTTATTTTCTTAGCAATGTAAGTGTATGCAAATATAGAAATGAAAATTTCTCTTGTAAAGCAATGAGAAATTCAAAAATTAATTCGAAATAGGATACAAATTCTTATTGGAAATGTCGAGATGATAGTAAAACAAAAAACTCTTATTTTTCAATGAGAGCAGATCTCTGGCGAACCAGTCTTTTAGAGTCTACTCTTACTGAAAATTTCATCATAGGTATAGTTCATAGTGTAAAGGCTACTTCGAAATTCTTGGACTTGTCTGTCATCCGATTAGAGAGTTATTGGCTAATTATATTTTAAATAATTAACTTGTTAAGTTTAATTAGGTATAAACTGAAAGAGCATATATTCGTGCAGATAGAATTTACTCATGTCTAGTTCTAGAGTCGTGCGAAATCAAACTTTGCCAATTCAGTCAATATGTTCTGTCTGCATGCGACTCAGAGAAGCTTCGAAAATAATTTTTTTTTGACTACCCTAAATATTTCTTTTTGTGCTACTTGTTAATGAGAATATCTATTTGACGATTTTTATTTTACTTATGTAACTTCGCTGAAGTCCAGTGCAGAGTTCTATTTAGTTTTAAATATTTTTTCATTTTATTTACATAAATCGATGTATTTTCAGTAAGGCCTGAATGAGTTTTAATCATCGATGAAAGTATTCGTGCAATAGTTGATGGTTTTAATTCTTGTAAACCAAAATGAACTAATGCATTTCGACAATGTTCAATTGATGATGTAAAATCATAACCCATTTCAAGAATAACATCAGATAACATTCCATCCATTTGCCACTTAAAAAAAAAACAAAATAGATAATAAATCTTTTTTTTTTGTTTTTTACGAATAAAATCTATTTATTTCTTCATACCACTAATGTTGAAAGATTACTAGAATCAGATAATATTTGTGTAGATGTGAGATCATTTGATACAATATTCGATGGATAAAGTATAGGAAGAAGAATTAATAAATTATTATTGCCTATTCGTTCAATTGGATATTCTTGAAAAAAAAAACATAATATTTAATTAAATCATTTAACTTTTCGAGAACAATTATTCAAAAAAAAATAAAAAAGAAACCTTTTCGTAATAAATTGAGCAATTGTTCATATTGTTCAGCTTTAATAATCGATGATTCATTAGATGCATATTGTTGAATTTGTATTAAAAGTGAATGAAGTACTTCAACAGATAAATCAGTTAAACCTGTTTCTTTTAAACCATGATCTTCAAAGAGAAATAAAAATACAACCAAAAAAAGATAACATTTTTGCTTTTTTTTTAGTTACAACTATATTACCAAATTCAATTATTGTTTGAATAAATTCTGGTAAACGTTTTTGTATATGTTCATGAACTAACATTTGAACTTCTATATGAATTGAATTTTGTAAAGCAAGAACAAAAACAAGTTCTTGTGCATGATTTAATTTTAATAATTTACATAATATTGTTAAAAATCCATTTGATGGTGATGAAATTTTAAAAGACTAAAAAAAAATATATATATATATATATACATATATTTGAATTTTATATTTAATTATAAAATATTATTCTCTACTTTTTGTGTTATAGCTGTATCGAAAGCATAACAAATTAATGTTATAAAATTTGGTTTCGATATTAATGATGAAATTTCTTGTTGTAAATAATTTAAATGAATATTATCCGAACGTTTTAATGTTGAATTATTTTCTTCAATTGATTGTAAATCAATATATGTTAATAATGTACGATATAAATGACGTTCAGCTTCAAATCCATATTCAGATATGAGCTAGAAATATATAAACATATATGAATATATAACAAACATTAAAATAATAAAAGAAATTTACATTTGATATTTCACTAATAGAACTTTTGAAATTGCTTTTTGATAAAGTTTTGATTGTAAATGATATATGAGCAAGTGCTAAAGAGACTGCATCAAGATTCATTGTTTAAGATACGGCAAAAGCCGAATAAGATAAGATTTCAAATGAAATAGTTAATGTTTTAATATTATTCGATAGTATTATGCAATAAAAAAAGAAAATATCTAGAGAAAATCTATATATTTAAATCAAAAATAGAAAATAAACAAACAAAATTAGTACTATGTATATGTGATATGAAGGATTAAAAGTAAATAAAATAGGAAGTCCACTATTCGTGTTGTAATTTAATCATTCTTTATTACGCTTACGCAATTGGTTGGAAATATGATTGACTAATTATTAGCAATATGATAATATTACTATAATATAGCATCCAATATTGATTTATTCTTTAAGTAGAAATTTACATTTTTTTATTAAATAGAACTTATAGTATTGTTAAGAAAATATTTGATTCAATTTTGTTTACGAAAGATGTCACTCGAACACAATGTTCGATAGTACGCCATTCCAATATTGTTTTTTTAAAATGTGGCA
The DNA here is from genome assembly GCA_905250125.1 of Rotaria sordida. Classification (NCBI taxonomy): domain Eukaryota; kingdom Metazoa; phylum Rotifera; class Eurotatoria; order Philodinida; family Philodinidae; genus Rotaria; species Rotaria sordida. Next base: position 25,300 of record CAJNOL010000413.1, read on the forward strand.
TTTCTTTTTTTGCATCATTCTACACTTTGATTGTGTTGAATTGATTAAATTAAAAGAAGTACCTTCTATTCAGTCTCAGATAAAAGTGATCTAGTGTTTTAGCACTGATATTTTGCACATAAAGTTGGGTCCAATGAGACTAGAAAAAACCAAAATTACAGAGTTTCAATCTAAAATTTTGCTCACATATAGATCTTATGACACTTATAGCAACCTAAATATTGCAGCCATTACTAACATTTCTTTCTCAAAATATTGACTTTCCAATAAAACTCTTTCCTACTGTCATATCTTATGAAAATCCACTATTCATGAAAAGTCAATATTTCGAGAAACAAGCATTGGTCGTGGCAAAGACATTTAGGTTGCGGTAAAAGTCATAAGATCTATCTGTAGGTAAAATTTTAGAGCGAAACCCTATAATTTTGATTCTTCGGCTCATCTCTTATCATAGATAGTAAATCTAGTAAAATAGTCATAACTTATCAAGAAGGACCCATAGGTCCCATCCTTTCAGACTATTTCTACTGTCATTGGATATGAGGTGTGGATGATGATAGAGAGAAGATAGGAAAAGTTTATTTTATAAATGCACCTTTTGTTCCAAAAATGGACGAAATTCCGTGCGACGAGTTTTCGATGCAACGAAGCAGATCGTTTTTTGGCACACGACAGATCTCTTTTTGTTTTCATTTGTTTGACTAAAGAGCAATATCGACGGTCATAATTAATGGTCGATTGTAGTCCAGCAGACGTGTTTCGACTATAACTCTCCACTGATTTTGATATCGATGGTAAAGGCACACGCGAGTTACTTGATGACAAATCGCGATTGTATAAGTGCATTCAATTAACAAACGAAAATGAAGTCGAAAGATCTTCGAAAAGTGGTTATACGAATGATTGATGCTGGCATGTCGTTAGTACAAATTGCTAAGCAACTATGAAATGTGGTCGGTCAACGTACAGTTAAACGATGGCAAAATTTATATAAAGAAACAGGTGAAATTGATCTAAAAAATCAAATGGCAGACCTAGGATGGTGTGAACACAAGGTCTTACATAAAAGGTGAAACAGCGATTGGTCGCCTACAACGGTCGACACAGTGCAAGATATTTAGCTAACGAGGGAAGGTCCCCAAGTGAAGCTCCGCTTTTGACGTGACATTTTGCCCATAATGTAGGTCGTAGCGAGACTAGGAAAATCCCAAAAGGGTTTGGATTTCTATGGCTTCCTTGTTGAGATATAAAGTTCACATCCTCTCTAGCAACGCTATTATTTATGTTGGAATACGATGAAATGCCGATTTTTACACAACGATATGAAATACAGACTTGCAGGTTTTTTTGCGTGAACTACATTTCGCACTGGCCATATGTAGCATGTTTTTTTAATTCTGACAAAGACTCCTAACTACACATATCAAGCTTCCTTGCCTGACACTAGCTTGGATGAAAGAGACCTTCCAAAATGAACTCTAGTTTTTTAGACGAGTCGTATATGAACATGTGCTTAATTTAATAAGCGCCAGTATTGACTTTATTCTCTTATGTTGTCTGCAAAGAACTACCAACTAGAAGAGGAGGAGCAAGAAAACAGAATTCTGTTCTTTTTCTATATCGTTGTTTTGTTCTCCATTCACATGTGTACATGCACATTGATACATGCATGTCAGCAACATGCCTTCATATCGCTTTGTCCATTTGTGTCTGGTTTCTCTCTGTACGCCTTTCTCCCCTTTTCTGTTCTTCTATTATTTTTTGATATTCATTCAAGCTAACGAAAGTACAAAGAAGAAAAGAATAAAGTAGTCTTTTACACATGTGTATAGTTATTGTGTCATTTTCTCATATTGAAAGAATTACGTGCATTCTTATGTCGTCTGATTATTCACTACGATCTCTTTCATCAAGTATGTGTACTATTGATTCAAGAAGGGTGGCTGACTATTTGATCGATGTATTGAATTCAATAGTTAAAAGCGATGGTTTTTCTGTTGAGACGGAAGTATCTCTTGATGTTGCTTTGAGAGATAAAGAGGATTATGAAGAATCTGAAGAAAACGAACTAGATGAATCAGCTACCGACTCGGACTACGATATGGAAGATGATAAAAAAAAGTCAGACGTTACAAAATTTTCTAAAGAATATATGCAAAAAGTTCTTGACTACTATGATGAACGAAATGAACAAACGGGATGTCGTAAGCAGACTTTTCATAGTGCTCAATGCCGCTACAAGGGCATCAAGAAAAGCGGCTATATCACGAAGTTTCGAAAATATTTAGAAGAAAATGGCGGTACCAAAAAACAAAAACTTGATCAAGTGGACGACTATGTTTATGACCGTTTTGTACATACCCGTGAACAATGCTTATCAGTTCATGACAATGATCTTCGACGTTGGACGATAGAAAAGGCCGTTGATATTTCACTTCAAAATTTCGTTGCTAGTCATCATTGACTGCTGAATTTTAAGCATCGACACTGTTTATGCTCGCATAAAATCACGAAGGTACAGAATTCTTGTGTTTTGTTGAGGATTAGAGAATCGATTCAGAATATCATATAGCTATCATATGATTGAAAAGCTTTTTAGTATAACCCGATAGGTTAACTATATGCAAAAGAATCTTTCACAACGATTTGTAAGCTAAAAAAAAAATCAACAAGTTAACAGATCAGTCTAGACAATTCTTCTCTAGATAGTGTTCTTCTAGACTTCTGTACGATAACAAAACATTTTTGTGTTCATGCAACGAGATACATTTGTATGATTATACAGAATTTTAATAGATTGTCACAAGACATGAAACGATGGATGAAAATACAGTCACCGATTCGGCTAATAAATTCATTGAAAAAGTTCGCAAACTCCTTCCAAATTACTCTTCATCCGAAGTTCTTAATACCGATCAAGTCGAAGTCGAGATGGAAGTCCATTCCTCAAGAACACTATCATATAAGAGCGAAAAAACAACACTCGTATCAGTTCGTTCAAAAAATGCTTACATTCATTCATATACAATTCAACCAACGATCATTCTTGAAGGCACGAATAAGTCCTTTTCTTTTAGCTGGTACACTATTCACACTAATTTTTCCATTTTCTTTCAGGTCATGTTATTGGGCCTCACTATCTCTGCTTGAAAGAGAGTACTCGCAAAATGACCAATAGTATCGAATAAAATTCGTTCCAAGTAAAAAATGTGGTAGTGACTTGTAGCAGCTCTGGAAAACTGACAAGTTCACTCGTTGAGTACTGTAGCGATCGTTGTCTAATTCCTTTTATCACAGCCAAAACTCTCTTGTTGTTCGATTCATGGTCTACCAAGAATGCTCCTCGTTTATACCAATCTGTCAAAGCTCTCACACATCTCATTATTCCAGCAAAGACGACTGATAAGATTCAGCCGTTAGATGTCTTTTATAATCGACAACATAAGATGATCTTACGCAAAGTGTTCGATCACGTCATGCTTGACAAAGTGGACATCAACCTATCGGACAGAAACAATATTATTCAACTTCAGTCTTTGGTACACCATTAAATGTCCTCAAAACTTTTTGTTCCTATGATTCGTTATGCTTGGTAC
>CAJNOL010000413.1:28995-50781 GCA_905250125.1 Rotaria sordida
AAAAAAAAAAGCAAGAAGAGAGTAATTTTCACATCATTGGATCATCAAATCTTAGTAAAAATAAGTATGTTTATGTTCCATTAGTATATACAGATTTGATAGAACGAAAAAAAAAAAATGCCGCGTGCGAAAAGAAAAAATTCATACTAATGCCCTCTGAGAACACTGCATTCATGTTTAACTGTGCCATATGGATACTCTTGTAAAAAATTCAAAAGAGAGTGGCAACAGTAAAACTGCACGAATAACGCTTTTAATAGCTTTTTTTCTATCAGTCTTTTTCCTTCTTACTATATTCATGCCTTTCATTCGTTCATAGAGAAGTGTTTGAAGCACTATTAAAGCCTTCCAATTTCTTCTTATACAACATAAGACTTGTATATTTTTTTCTTCTGATTCCTATGAAATGTTTGCCAATGAGCCATGAAGAGAGAACAGAATAATAAGAAAAAAAATATATTTGAAATAGTAGATAAGGTAAAAATTTTTGTCTTTTAATTAATGAATATATTGATTTGATATTAAACTTTTCTTTTGTTTTGGTGAAATGTTATAATTTTATATCATAAAAGTAAGACTAAAATAAGTTTATTTATTAAACTTGTGTTTTATATTAATGTCAGAAAAAAATTTTTATCAAATTTATTTCATCTATTTCTGAATGGATAAGGTATAATGTGACACTTTTTTTGTTATATAGAGCAATAAAATGAGACAATTCAAGATATATTTATAATATATATAGTCATTTGAAGACATTAGTGTAGTATTATGATACTTATTTTGTATAGTAACAGATGAATTGAGTGTATGACATATGGTTTGATAAAGTAAAATGCATAAGCTACAATAATGATACTTCTACGAGTTCCTTTCTTCTTTCATTCCATCGTTAACACAATAAAACAAAATCGATTTACATCACATTGAGAAGTAAAATAGTAGCTAGAAAAAAAAACACGTTTAGTTTTTATTTTTATTATTTTTCTTTTTTAATAACTTTATGTTCTGACTTTGCATTCAATTTCATGTTTTCAATGGAAATCTGAAAAAAAAAATTTGTTTTCTTTATCAAATAAAATGTCATCATAGAGAGCATTCAGTATTTTTAATGAGTTAAAATATAACTTTAGAATGTATTAGTATAAGAAATAGAAGATTTTAATTCGATTATTTGTTTCAAATAAGTTTCGATTTAACACATATTTTCATTATTCTATCACAGCGTGATAATTGAGTTAGTTTTTTGTAATGATTATACAATACTTCTTCTCATTTGAAATTAACTATAGTTGACTATAACAAAATGATTGTACTAACGCTCATGTAAGTTTGATAGATTTTTCTTTTTATTGAATCGGTTTTTTTTCTAACCAAGCGTAATAAGTTTCTTATTTGCTGAATAATATTTTCTTATGACGGAGGCAAGGAATCATTAATTATGCATCCGTGTCTTATATTTTAAGATTTTTCTTTTCTTTTTGTCGTAAGTGTCTTCGCTTCTTTTTTAATATAATTCTGTGCTATTCCTATCGAAATGTTACGATTTTCAAATGAGAAATTTGGTTATGCAATCAAAAAATCTTGAATATTTATAATGTGAACAAAGCCTATATAAAATCTTGTTTACGAATCATCTTTCTGAATATGTTTGTATGTCCAAAGTTTATATAAATTTGTTGAGAATATTGTATATTTTTCTACTAATAAGTAGTAGGCAATAATTTACAAGTTGCCAAGGAAATTAGTCATAGCTATGTTTAAACAAAATTCATTTAAAAATCAAATGTATTTCTTATTGCTTTCACAAAAAACAAAAAAAAAAATTTTGTTTTTTGTTTGCGATGCGTTCTTAGACGTAATGTAGATTGATGCTTTTTTCTTTATGTTCTGTAACGGTGTAAGCCAAAAGTTTTAATAACAATGTAAAAATTTTTTGATTTTTTTTTTTTATCAGTGTGCATTAGAATAGTTTGAAAAGAGAAAAAGAAAATTCGTCTGTTCTTTGAGTGAGAATCAATTTGATGAAAAAAGAAACACATACGCGTTAGAGTAAATAATCATTTTACGTAATACTGACATCAATCACATAATATTAAAAAAAAAAGAAATCTATATTGTAATAAATATTGTGAGATATTTGTTCGAATAGAATAATAGATAAACTTATTTTGATAATAATATTTTTCTTAGACTTCATAGAAAATTTTATTTATATGCATAAAAATTCTGATTGATTAAAAATATCTGTTGTTGAGACTGTTCGAAATGTATATGATTTATTTTTTGGTTTGCGTCACCTCCATTGTCACTTTGAGTTTTTTCTCGAATTTCGGAAATATTTCTACAATACAGTGATGTCTTATACATTTTATCTAGTAAATAAACTTATGTTTTTTTTTAACTATGAGATACTCGCTTATTTTTCTACTGATTTACAATCTATGGACGTTAGAAGCAAGAAAAAACACTGTAACTGTATAGTATACGTTAACATATAAAAGTTTAGTTATAGATATGAATTTTGTTCTTTCGTCCGTGAAATATTTAGACAATGACCTGATGTACGGATATACACTATTAGATAATGGCACATCAAGAACACTGATGAAAAACAATGAAGTTCGTACTTATTTTAGTTTTTTGTGACGAACTACAGTGATGGATGTAGCTGTGCATCAGTGTCTTTTTTTCATCTAATAGCTCACGTCAACATTCACATCAAGATTCAGATCTAGACTCCATACCTTCTTTCTTTGAGTCATACCTGATGAGTTCAATTAAATCCAATAATATGGGAACAGAACAATTATTCAAAGTTTGAGTGAATGATTTTTAATACAAATACAGGGTGGCCCAAAAGTAACGTTACCGAAAACAAATATTGAATATCTCCATTACGGCTCGAACAAACGGGCTGATTTATTATCGCTAATAAAAGTACATTCACACGTCATATTCATAAAGACAAGGTAAGAGAGAACCTTTTTTAAGTATTACTATTGGCTTCAACAAAACAATTTTTACTTTTTCACCGATAGAAAAAAAAAATATACAGGGTGGTGCAAAAATTAGTTTACCGAAAAAGAATTGAATATCTCCATTACAGCTCTAGCAAACGAGCTAATTTTTTTTACCAATGAGAGAGATATATTCAAGCTTTATATCCATAAAGACATGCCTAGAGAGACGCTTTGTTACGCATGTTGGTTTTTTCCTATAGCTGAAAAAATAAAAATCTTTTTGTTGAATTCAATAGTGGTAGTTAAACAAGATTCTCTCTGACCTTGTCTCTATGAATATGAAGTGTGAACATAATTTTACTAGCGATAAAAATATCAGCTCATTTGCTTGAGCCATAATGGAGATAATCAATTTTTTTTCTGTAGGTAACGTTACTTTTGGGCCATCCTGTAGAACAAAAAACATTCATTTTTCGCGTAAATGTTAAGTGCGTCAAGGATGTGTGTGTGGAATTACGGTGTCACAGAGCGATAGAGAGAAAAAAGAATAAAGTTCGTCGGCTATGGAAAATGAGAAGAGTCAAACATATAGAAGAAATAATGGCACATGGCAGAGGTATTACATGGTTGTTAAAGAAAAAATAATGCAAATAACGATGCCATATTTTATTAACGTATGATAAGACAATATTTTGTCATCTTTTTTTTGTATTTTTAATAATTCTCTGTAAATTTAATCAATTTTTTTCAGATTATTCTCTTATATCAATTTATAGAATGATTGTGACACAAGATGTTAAACCAACATTGAAAAAAAAATGTTTTTTAACAACTTGTTTTATTATTTTGATTTTTGCTTCATTTCTAATCGGACTTTCGATGAATGTATCACGCCAGACTACAACTCAATTTTTTCTAAAATTAGCTCAAGCACCATTAGTTGAACGACTATTAAATGATTCTCAAATAAATGCTACTCTTAATACTATTCCTATCGTTCGTCATCCACAAAGTCGTACACCATTTGAAAATTTTGTCTGTGATAAGACAAATATTAATCGATTTCCTGTTTCATCAACAACACCATCAACTGATTCATTTGATATATATCGAAAAACAACTTTAGAAAAATATTGTAATATGGTACCTATTCCACGACGTAATTATATAAAACCGAAAACATATACTGAAGATGAAGTTGTATTTGTTATTTTTACATCTTCGAAATTTTTTCATACACGAGCAACAGCAACACGTGATACATGGCTTTCACGTATAACAAATTATTATTTTCTTAGTGCAACTTCTTATCCTTATTTACCTGTAACTGTTATTGCTGGTGCTGGTGAAGATAAATTATCAAATATGAAAAAACTTTTTTATGGTCTTCAAATTATATATCAACAACAAATGAATCTTTCTATAAGTCAACGACAAAAATGGTTTTATATAGCAGGTTGTGATACACTTATATTTCCTCATCATTTACTTAAACGTCTCGATGGTTTGGATTATACAAAACCAATTCGTGTTGGTGGTCATTGGGGAACTTGTGACTGTCTAGGACCAAATGGAACAAAAATTCCAGGAGAATTTCCATCAGGTGGTGCTGGATTTTTTTTTAGTATGAAATTACTTGAAATAATGCAACCACATTTAACAAATTATGTTGAAAATGTTTGGCCACGTGGTAATGTAGCATCCGATGTTGCACTTGCTTGTCTCGCTGAACAATTAGGTGTTCGTTTAACAAAACAAGTTGGTTTTTGGGCCCATGCACCAGCATTTACATTAGCTGAAAATGGACGTGAAAGATTTCATAGAGAACCTGAACCAAATGATTTTCATTATGTTGGACCTGATGAAATGTATGCACTTGATGAATTTTATGTTAATCAACATATGGATAGATTAATCAATGATGAAAATTGGGACGAATTAATTCGAGTTACTCGACGTTTTGTATCTAGTCATTATGAATTATTAAGAAAAAAACGACGAGAATGTACATTGCCAGTCATAGGAGAAGAAGTTAAATTACCTACTGGTTAAAATTTTATATATGTAATAAAAACAGTTGTAGTCATTTTTTTAAATAGATCATCCCTATAAAAAACAAGCTAATATTATATTTAATTCGTAAGTATCAAAAAACTAACTTTTGTGAAACACGGTTAGAGACCATTAGGTTGGTTCTGATTTGGTTCGGGTATGAAAATTTTGGATCTGATCAACATTAAGCACGACCTAAAAGGAGTGTTCAGGTATAGGAATAGAAATCTAGATCCTGCCCCAGAGGTGTAACTAAGGGGGACAAATCGGTAATTGCCTATTTCTTTTGAAGATTTGTCCATTGAAATTTTACTTTTTCAGAATTTGGTAATTAATTTTCGAATTAGATAGTAACTGTATTTTTTTTTCTTCCATCTGAATCACACATGCACTCTTTACTTGTTCTTTCTGTGAAGAATTAAGAAAAGAATCGCTTATTGTATTTGAACTGTAAGTTTGGATGAACATGAGCTCGATTTTATTGGGAAAACACTAATCACGTAAAGGCTGATAATCGATATCTTGATAATTTATTAGATGTATTTGAACAACGAAAACATTAGGCTCAAGATTATTTTCATAATATTATTTGTAGTCATGTTGATAAATTATATAAAGAACTGTTTGTCACATCATCGATTCCGCGTCATTCAATATTAGCTTTGCGAGAAAAAGAACTATGTCAATATGTGATCCGGAACAATTTTATTGCGATCACGTTTATTTGCCCTTCCGAGACAGACTTATTAATAATATTAAAAGTCTATTATCGAGCTTGAAAGGTGAGCGGATTATTTTATTAAGTAAATGACAACTGGAAGAAATTATAAATGAAAAACCATTTGAATTAATAAAACATTTATCGAAACACTTCACTGATCGTTTATTATCACTATTACCATTAAATCTTGAATTAAAAAGATGGCAAAAAAAGATGTAATGATTTACTTAAAATGGATGATGACTGGAGAAAAAAAAATGGTTAAATGAACTAATTAAAGAGACAGACAATGTATTATATTCAAATGTTCGTTATTTATTAATTTTCTTAGTAACATTATTTGAATCAACAGCTTCTGCTGAAAGAAGTTTCAGTCAATTATCGAGAGTTAAAAGTTATTATCGGTCTATTGCTTTTTACGTTATCAGTATTTTATTAGGTCAAAAAAGTGTTGGCCTATCAATAAAAACCTTGCCGATCGTTTTTTTTTCAACACAAGAGAAGTTTGTTCATTGGTCTAAAACTCCTAGTTACACCGCTGCTTGCTCCTTCATACAGATTATGATAGACATATCAGTCACAAACACTTTAGCAATGAATTAAGGATGCCTTAGCATTGCTTTTCATCTGTCACAGACCGTGATCAATACCTTAGTATTGCTATTCTCTCTCTCTCTCTCTCTCTTCACAGACTATAACAGACATGCGGATGAGATCGAAGTCTACTACAGAATTATTATGAAACACGATTGAATTTAAGATAGATATCTTGCACTTTTCTTTGATACTCACTGTAATACATTGTGATTAACACCTTTCATCATTGATAGATATTAGCAGTAAATAGTAATTCATGAATCGAAACAAAATATTGATGAATTTCTTCTTTTACGATGTCAACTACTCCATCATGTCCTATATTTTAATTCCACAATGATTGCACTAACAGTTTTCTTTCCTACGTTTTTAGTATTTTTTTTTTGTAACTGTTATTCATATAGGGATACTTTTTTTGGCACAATGACACGTTTTATTAGCGTATAAAATATTCGTTTATTTTTCTTTTTTGGAAGCTTTTGTTTTTCTTTAAAAAAATTTCCTTACCTATATTTCGAATAATGTTGAATGACTCGGATATGCCATTAATAATTGTATTTCATATCTTTTCAATTCACTTTTTAAAGTATCATCAAAACTTTGATTGATACTAACACAAGTACTTATTCGAGTTATTTATTACAGATCTACTCAAAAGCAAAGATATAATTACTCAATGTAGTAATCGTCCTCGCTTTTTCACAGAATATTTAGGTACATATTATAATATCCTTAATCAGAATATTGAGATTCATAATATAGAAATTCAGATAACTTCAATGTACAAGATGATCCATTGTGTATTCCAGAACTTGATGATTTTCAGTGCTTTCGATACATCAACAAAGATTTCATTATATTTTTATGAATTGTTTGAACGTTTATACTTTGTAATGTCCTTTTATCAAGAATAAAGGTCACACTATTTATTTGTTATGTTGCATTTATTGTGAAGATATATTTCAAAGATTTGACATACAAATAAATCATCGTATATAGTTCTTTATTCATTAAATTATGTTTCGAATTGAACAATCATTTGATTATAATATAGGTGATATAACATATAGACAAACAAAGGTAACTAGAAGCAGCCAACATTAGGGAGGGAGTGTCGTGCCTTTTTTTTGCAAAGGGAAAATATTTTTCTACTATCTGAATCCAAAAAGAAATGTCCAGCTCTACTAGGAAAAAATGAAATTTTCCACAATTCGAAGGATCTTACACCCCCAACAACTTCCTCCCACTTCCAATCAAACTACCACTGTAGACAGACAACAACAATTTTTTTTCTTTACAATAAATGATAATATGATTAATAGAAATCTACAGACAAACAACAGAAAATAAATAAAAATTTCTTGAAAGTATATCAAAAATTCATTCTTTAATAATTCTGGTTGGTTTTATATTTTTTCAAACTATTTGTAGGGTAGAATGCCATTTGATTAGTTCTCATCGATATAGATTGTATTTTTTTTGTAGGATGTGTGGAAAATGGTTGAATTTGATTAGTTCTCAATAAAATTGGTTTTCGACATAAAAATAACATTTTTGCTTCTTTTCTGAATGATGTTGATGAAACTAAGAAAACAAAAAATGGACATGCAAATGTTATATAACATGTAACTGAAACAATATTTGATATCACAAGTTCAATAGCTTTTTGATTAGCAGATTTAGTCATTGATGCAGTAGATAATGAATATTCTGTAAATATTACATATGGTACTGTTGAAACAAGTATAATTGGAATTTGTATAAGCATCATTGATGTTAATTGTTTTTGAAATATTTGTCTTTGACGAATTATTTGTAATTTATTTGTATTTCTATATGTCAATAGACCTGTTATTGTCAAAATTATACTTGGTAATAAACCATAATAAACAGGAAATGAAAAATATTTTACATAATTAGAAAAAGTATCATATCGACCAAGTGAACAAGATATTAAACCTGTACTTGGACTTGGTAATAATTCGAGATATACTAAATGAGGAACAGAAAGACTTAACCAAAATATAATTGTTAAAATGACTGCCCATATAGCTATGGATAATCGACTTAATTTTCTATATTTTTCTTGACAACAACTAACAAGAAATCGATCAATACTTGCTAAGCAAGTACATGTGAATGAAATATAATAACCAGCTTGACTAAAAGCCGTGCGAGTTTTACACCAAATAATATTTGTACTTGACCAATCAAAATAAAAGCCAACATTTAATATTCTTGTGAATAAACCATAAACTAAGATAAAACAATTAATAAATGATAAAGCCAAAAATAGGAATGCACATGGATTATGACGAGTTCGCCAAAGAAGACGAATATTAAGTAAATTTCCCAAAGTACCACATATAAATATGGGTAGACCAAGATAAATTGTTATTGAACTTATTAATTGTCTAGATGACGACATTTTTTTTTTGTTCTCTTTTGAAATCTACAATGGTAGATATTTATTTTGTTTAGCGCAGTGAAAACATCCCCAAACCTTAATTAGAATAAATTGACTTTTATCAAGAGATAAACGAGTCAGTGATTTTTCCGCATAATTCACTGAGAAAAATTTCAAGTCAAGTCAAATTTGATTTATTCAACTCTACTATTTCCAGTCTGCATTGTTTTCTTGTCACTCGAATGAATAATATAAAACAATTATGCATATATAAATAAATCTTCATAGTTTTATCCAGCTTATGTCTCGTAAAGATTACTTTCTCGATTAAAATTTTTGCACTTTCCATGCAAATAAATGGAGTGCTGTCATTATCACTATTGTCAAGATAATATTCTTTTTCATGATTTATATCTTGTATAGAATATGATTGAAGAAACAAGTGTATTTTTATTGATGAATTGAAACATTTATAAGATAAACACATCTCATTATGAATACTTTTTGAGAGATCCCAATGGTGTTCATCTTATAAAAGTTTTACTGTATATAAATCAACAAGCATCTGAATTCTTATAAGACTATATAAAATAGTGATTGAAATGGTTAGTTCTCGTTTCGTCGAAACACTAATTGATTTGCTCGTTTCGTCGAAAATAAATTTTTCATCCATTCTCGTTTCGTCGAAAATGAAAAAACGACTATTCTCGTTTCGTCGAAAAGCATAAATGAAATGAAAATATAATAAACATAATTAGCTTATCATAAATTCTGTGATTCTCTTGAATAGACTTTTAAATAGAATGATACTCAATGAATCTGTTGAAAGAGCTTATTTGAGAACATTGTAAGAAATACACGCACTATATTGAACAAGAAGACATAAGAAAAACCATTCAGAATTTTTTAATATCAATTAATCGCATAACTTTTTCAAGATATTCTTCTAATGTTAATATTTGTTGTTTAGAATGTGTGTGGGTGTGGGAGTGAATATAGGTTTGAGCGAACTGAATACCCTCATTCTAACGCTCACCCACACTCTCACCTCCACCCTTACCCTCACTCACACCCTTAATCAGTTTCTTTAGAAAAAATATTGCTGAAGACAATCAAAGCAATTAAGCTAGTTGCTTTGATCCTGCTTTTTTCATTACAATTTAATTTTTCGACGAAACGAGAACAGTCGTAATTTTATTTTCGACGAAACGAGAACACCATGAAAAAAGCTCTAACAAATTTTTCGACGAAACAAGAAAATCAATTAGCGTTTCGACGAAACAAGAATTCACCATTGAAATATGTCAATATTTTTTCTATGAACTAATTAAAGATGTAATGACATTTCTTTCTAATAAGATATCATAAGCAAGGAATGCATGATAATATTCAGTAATATTATCACTATAATCAGCAAAAAGTTGCTTATAATTGCTACATACATAAATATCCTAATAGGCAAAACTAGATTGTAGCCAGAATTCATTATAAATTAGGTGCAAAACTACGAAATAATTTTCTTCTATTGAATAATAAATTCTAATTTTCATTTAGACTTATGTAAGAATGATTTCTTTCATGTCAACATCAGAAAATGAGATTTCGAAAGTATTTCTATAAAAAAATTGTATCAGTATTGAATTCCGAGAAAAAATAAGTATTATTCTACAATCAGGAAACATATAAGTTTAACGATCCTTCCTTTCTTTTTTAGCGGGAGAGAAATTAGGAAATTTCACAACTTTTAGAGACAATCTAAATTTCAATCGAAAACACTTATGAACCCTAGAATTTTGTATTAACAAATGAAATTTCATATAATCATACTTTTCAACTAGATATCTACTTATTGACAATTTATGATCGATCTTTATATTAATTTTAAAGCTTCTTTTTTTAAAAGTATCTATTTCAATAAATTAGAAGTTTAAATTTGATTTTCATCAAGTAACGTACGTTCCATATTAAAAAGAAGGGTATATCACTGATTTCATCCTTTTATAAATAGTTTCTAATGCGATGATTTTTAAATCATACTTAATATTACCTAAATCTTAACTTAATGGACATACAAATTTATAAATAATAACTATTTAAGTAGTTATTCATTCAATTAACTGCTTATTGATCGATCTACAATTGATGACGAGAAAAAAAACTGAATGGTTACATCATTGAAAACTTGTCTTGAAATGTTCAGCTCATTTGAAGCTCTAATTTCCATTATTTTATTCAGAGTTCCTTATTGCTAACCGAAATTAATAGTTAAAATGATGAGAAAAAAATGCATACCTACATATTTCTATATGAACAAAAATATGGTCTAAAAACTAAAATACAAATATAGTATGCGTTACCTCATAGTTAAATAAGCACACGATTGAAAACAGAAATGCAAAAGCTCTCATGTAAATCAATTGATAGTCTCATTTGAGTTTTTCTCTCAAGATATTTTATACATTGTCGATTTTTTGTATATTTATATATAATAAAAAGGAAGTAGAAATCTTATTTGAAAAGCAGGATTACAAAAATGATGATGGAAAATGTTATCATATTGAAAGCCTTTTTTTCTACTTTATAAAAGAAAAAAAAAATCCACAACTCTTATAAAAGTAAATCCATGACAGATAAGTTGTTAATGGATAGAATAATCTATCTCAACGGACATCTAAAATAAAACTAACCATGAAGGTGTTTGTGTTGTTAATTGATAAGATCCAACATATTCAAGTCAAATAAAAGGTTTCACCACTAACATAATAAATTAAAGACTTTCCTGAGTATGTACGAACTGATATATTTAAATTTTAAGGTATTTACAATATATACAAAGTACTCATTATTCAAAATTTCAGTACAATTTTATTTTCTGATAGTTGGATAGAGCTCATTGAGTTTCATAAGAAAAAGTATGATTCAAATAAATAAATTTTATTTACAATAATCTAAAATTTAATTTAATTTAATCTTCTATTTAAGTCATACTTTTCCTATTGCAATATGATGAGTTCTATGCAATTATTACAAAACAAGAAAAGATTCTATTTAAATTTGGAATTGTGAGAACCTTACATATAGTATAAAAGCCTTAAAATCGAATATCTCTATTTA
The DNA here is from genome assembly GCA_905250125.1 of Rotaria sordida. NCBI lineage: Eukaryota > Metazoa > Rotifera > Eurotatoria > Philodinida > Philodinidae > Rotaria > Rotaria sordida. The sequence goes on from CAJNOL010000413.1 coordinate 40,850, forward strand.
TAAATGACAACGGCATAGTATATTTTATTTTTCAAAGTTTTATCTCTTTAGTCTAAACAAGTGCTGAAATCCATGACTTGTTGTATTTAATTTTTGTAACATCTATATTTCTTGAATAGTAATATTTATAAAAACCTTAATTAAAACATAGTTTACAAGAAAATTCTTTTTTTTTTAAGTGTAAATCATAAAACACAATGTGTATAAACATGCTCCTCATTGTTTTCTACGACCAGTCATGATTGATTCTCTATTTGTAACTGATGAAGATTGAAGATAACATTTATTATTAAATCTGAAAGATTCTATATATTAACCCTTTGGGGACGGATTTTTTTTCTGTACATTTCATCATAAATCAATCAACATTTCTATTTTCTAAAAGAACCTATTATCCATTACTGGATATCTGAATAAAATAACCTAATTACAACCCAATTTATACCAAAAAACTCTCTGATAAATGCTTTCATAAAAACTAATCTCATATAGGAATCTGCGTGTTTTGAAATTCTAGAGAATCACCACGGCCCCTGAAGAGACCAACCGTCCCCAAAGGGTTAATACATTTCTATATAGTTAAAAAAAATTATCTAGTATGTTATGATCGACTAAATGATAAAAATTTCAACATTCTATGTCAAGGAAAAGTATGAAAAATATCATCGATAATTTATCCTCAATCATTATTGAATTGTCATTATTAACTTTTAATGGAACTTTTTTCCTTCAGATCATATGATGATAGTTTGTGTTATTTTAGTTTGCTGTAAACACATCGTATCAAATAATACTCTAAGCAATTAAGAGAATACATTAGTTCATCGCTTTATGTTTTACAATGCTTTTTTGTCATTGTTAGTCGTTTTATTATTAAAACCTCTATCGACACTTATGTGAAGTACCAGTTTTAAGAGAAACAAAGAGAGAGAGAGAGAGAACAAGCAACAGATAGTGTCAGATAAAATGAGTAGTCACTATAGGCATTGACTCATTCGAATTGTGATAAGAAATAATGAATTAATAGTATGTTTACGTCAAGTAACGTTGGTGTGTCGATTCATTCTAGTACACGCTACGTATAGATATCAGCATAATATTACATTAGATCGAAATGTCACTGAATTTCATGTTTTACACAACATCGGTCGGGAGTATGTGGCATTGACATAGGAAATCACTATGAAAAAAATTGCGTAGGATATCTGTTTAACTATGATTTTCATGATAAATCTTGATATATAGATCTGTAAGTATTTGACGATTTGCAAAAGATTATTGAAATGATTAATTCAATAACAATGTACCATTCTGATTTATAGCAAGTTTTTGAAAGATCGTTACTCATATTATATTTTGGATAACATATGACCTAATCATTGATTTTTTTCTACATACAATGAAGGATAAGATTGTGCTGAATTGTTTCAGCATTTGCTAGAATTGCCAAGATTTTCATGACATATAAATGCACATCATCCATATTGACGTATGTAAAAGCGTTTTTGTCAAGAGTAATCACGATGCACCCATCATTGAGAGGGAGGTCCATGAGAGTTTTTCCTAAGATTACGCAAGAATAGCATTATTTTATTTGATTGCAAATGTCTCTGAGAGAATCATCACTAAGAGTATCGCTATAGTTTGAAACGCAGTATTATTGATGAATTTTACACTAATTGAAAGCTCGTTTACAATAAGATCTATAAATATGACTGATAATGATAAGTGTGATAGGATGATTACGAAGTATAGAATTTAGAAATAATTTGATCAATCTAAATATATAACGGCATATTTTCAAGATTATCCAATAAAAACTTGATACAATTAAAATTTAATAAAATTTCAAAATCTCATAGTTCTAATCGAAAGATCAAATCTGATTATTCTATAACAGATGGAAATTGTAATTGATTAAAATCGGATTATGGATGAGTATCGTCGGATTACAGTTTCCAAAAAAAAATTAGCTTTTAACTTATTCTAATTTTCGTTTTGTATTAGAATAGTTTAATTGAAAATGTTGATTGTAATCGATTATAACCCAGTTACAATTCAATGAAAAAAATTGACTCATGCATTTTTATTTGAAATTTGATGTACATAATATTTATTAAAATCCATGAAGATAAATTGTGAACTAGTGATAATAAAAACTTCGATTTTAATCAAATAAAGTTTTGATTTACCGAGATAATCAGGCTTCATAGTAATTCATTCCGAATATAAAGGAAAATATAGGAAATATTTAGAACAATTTTTTCAATGCAAAGCCTTTTAAGAGACTTGCTAAATATTACAATGCTTCGAAAATCATAAACAGATCACACTCGAAATTGTCAAATAATTTGGAAACAAATATATATTTCAATTACTCAAAAACGAAATTCAACAAGTTTAATCCGAAAAAATCAGTTCCAATGAAATAATGGCTTCTGTTTGTTTTATCAATAGCGGTTGAGTAATATCTAGATGAAAACAATATAAAATAGAAACATAACAAAGACGATTGCAAAAACACTTGAATTTATTTGTATAAACAACTTGCAAGGAGAAAAATGAAAGTTTAGAACTCGAGCACGTCAACACCAGCCTAGCAACTTTTAATACTGAAACTTCATAGTAGTACTTACAGAGTCGGTAAATACGATAGAAATTGAGGTTATAGATATGCATGAGAATCATACTATTTCAATCTATTTTTTCGAAAATAACAATTTTTTTTATAAAACTTGCTCGAATGATTTTGGAGTTGAAAAATGCGAACCTATAGACGATTTTGTCAAAATCCTTGAGTTCGATTTTTTTTCAGTCAATGAAGGCCTATTTTAAAACAATAGATGAATTTAATAAAATTCGGGTAAATCGCGAGAATAAGCTTATACTAATCACACAATAATCGAACTCAAGAATTTCGAGAAACCATTTCTAGATTTCGAATTTCTCGATTCCAAAAATGTTCGGACAAGTTGCATAAACAATTGTTATTCTCAAAAATATAATTATTTTGATCGTAAAAACCAAATTAAAAAGTATGACTCTCTTCTCTAATTATAATCTCAATTTTTATCTAGTTTTCCAAAACTCTGAGCATCTCAGCACTTTTTCAGAATAATGTGGCGCATAGATGTTGCACTTATCCTTTCGATAACTTGTATTATCTGTATGTTATAATTATTAACATTTAATACACATAAAAACGATATAAATAAATATATAATAGCCGGCAACATACTGTGATTCCTTTTCGTTTCTGTCTTCTATTCAGAGAGAAGCCATTGATTTCTTAAAATTGAGCGTTAATGTATTCATCTATTTGTCTTGTGGTGCTTGTTAAAAAACACCAGCTAACATAGATCAACACATTACGTTCAACCGAAGGTCAAACGAGTCCTAGCAACGAGCATTACTTATCTTCTGTAGAGCTGAAATACGTTCATTAAATTCTGACATATCGTTTTTTTTTGTTTTGCCGCTTTTTCATGTTGTTTGATGAAATCTTTTTTGTGTATTAAAATAAAGTGTAAAATGACTTTTGTCATTTTTCATCATCATCTGAATATCATAATCGATTATGTTATCAATATTTTGTAGATATTCAAATAAGATAACTTATTCAGATTCAGATTGTTAAAGGAAATAAAAAAAAAGACAAATAAAATTAGACAGCGTAACAATGATATATTTATGAACAGTGTTACGCATGGTGAATAAATTGATACAATCGTTAATAAATATTCAATTACAAAAATTCTTCATTTGAACTTTTAAAATCTTCATTAATTGATTTTTTTTTCTTTCATCTTATAGTGAATGTTATTCTTCAATATCATATCCATCAAAGAATTTCAGTTGATTTATTTGTTAAACAAAAAAAGAAAATCATCTTTTCATAGTTGACTTAAAATATTTGAAAAAATCTTCTTTAATTAAATTCAACTTTCATGTTTGACAGAACGTGTCGTAATTGATTTGTTATCTAGGCAAAAAAAGAACAGAGGTTTTCCTACATTCATTAATGTTATTTCTTTATGTGTCTGACATCAAGAAATATTGTCTTTTATTTCACAGCTTCCAGCTAAATTAATTTACGATTCACACTTAATTTAATTATGCAACGAATAATATGAAGTGATACTTCTTACATATTTACATATGATTCTGTATGCATACACATGGAATATCCGATTTGTTTTTAAATAATGAATTCTTAGTAAAAATATTGTTTCATATTCAAAGATATACTTATTCAAAATTGATAAAGAAAAAAAAAAGCTTTTGAATCATTATCAGGTTATGACTTATGAATAGAATCAGAAGAAAAAACGTGTTAAACAAGTACATATTGCCTATTGTCAACAGTGCTAATCAACAAAAAGCGATACGTAAGTGTATATAGAATAGAATTGAGAAGGTATACGGTCTATCTATGAGCAAAACTTAATCGATGGACTTGATATTGATGCAATTTTAAGTGCGTATTGTACATCTATATGAAGTTCTGTTCAGCTTTAATTCAAAACTAGTTAAATCTAGGAAACTATAGGGTTCACTACTGTTTTCTATTGAAGTTTAATTTGTCTTAACACGCTACGATACAAAAAATAAGAAAGAACCTTTGAACTTGCACTGTTTGAGTAGTATTTTTTATCACTATTTATTTGTGTCTCCAACCAAAAAAAAAAAGAAAGATGTTTTAGCTTATGTAATCCCTGTGATAGAATATTAGCTACTTTCTCTTGAAATTTAATACCCCAAATATTTAAAATGATACTTCGCATGTTGATAAAAATACTTTCGAAAGTCATTTCCTAATGTCGACGTCAAAGAAGTTATTAATACTTTCGTTGCAGCATAAATAAATGAGAATACTCTGTCTAGTAAAAAGGAAATTATTTTACCGTTTTGCGTCTAATTAAAAACGAGTTCTGCCTAAGTTTAATTTTATCTATGACATATATTTTCTTTTTCTTTGTATTATTTTTGTTGGCAATTACGTTGTTTTTTTCTTTCTTTTCTTTTTCCTTTTTGTTATTAATAGTATCCATTATATTTTAAGATGGTAATGATAAAACATCACATGTTCATAATTTTTTACATTTATTTTCTGTGATGAACGTTCCATTAAAAAATAAAAACTCAAGTTGTCTTTACATTTTCTTGTATTTATAATATTAGTTATTATTGAAAATTTTAGTTGTTACATTTGAAAGTGATACAAAATAAAGTAGCTGTAAGATAATAAATAAACTAATATGTAATTTGCTGATCAAAAGTCAAAATAAAGATTCTTATTATCCTGTCTTGCCGCTCGCCAGGATAAAGTAAGGCATCAGGATAGGACAGAAAAGTTTGATGATAATACAAAGAGACGTAATATCTAATTGATAAGAGCAGAATTATCATTATTTATTGTTAGAAGAGTATTATAATAGATCATTTATCGTCACATCAAGTAGATTTGTCATTTATGTATCAATCACTTACATTTGAAGATGCTTGAAAATAATCTTTTTTGTAAAACAATGGAAAATCTCATTGGAAACCTAGATCAATACAAGAATATCATGATCAGACAAGTGGATATATTGTTGATGAAATAATTCGTTGTATTGATTCTCAACATTGTTCGTATAGTCAACTTATTCATGATAAATTACATCACCATTATTATATAGGTGCACCTAATAATGAAATCGATGTACGTGTTGCTCTTCTTATTAAACGGGAAAAAGTTTAGAAAAAAACAAAACGGTTATAATGTAATGAGAAATACAGGTTGTTTTATTTAGTTTTGCTTGTCAATCAAAACTATTTATTTTAGTTTTATGAATTTGACAGCTGATGAAACTCGAACATGTATTAGTGTGCTTGATTTAGAATAATCTTAAATGATGTATAATAAACCTGAAATTCAATCTTGATCATCTGTAAGTTGTATAATAAATATTCAAATTTTATCTAGAATCAACAGTTTACTTATTGGTAATGTCAATGAAAATAGAAAGAAATTAAAATGTCTTTTTCCGTAACGAAGACTTTGTTACAAACGATAAAACAAATAATACTAATTGGCGAACTCGATCATGCTTTATATAAAAAATAACTTGTAATGAACATTCAAATAGTGACTTTGATATCTCTTGGAAAGAGCTAGAGAGTTTATCATATTGAAAATATTAATGCTAAACCTATTCAGTTTTTATGACAGAAACTGTTTTTGTTCAGTAGTCAAAAGTTTTCAAATATACTATTTGATGCAGAATTGAATAGACTATATTTTAGTATGAATATTTTTGAATATCTATGAGTTATACTAATTAAATATAAACTATTATTAATTAACAGTTATAGAAAAATCTTCTCATAATTTTCATTTTTGAAGTACATCATGAGAAAGAACATTGAAAACTAAATAAAGATGTGCCTTTTTTTGTTTTACATCAATAGTCTTAATGAGATTTTTTCAGTATTCTTTTAGTATTTGATTAATAATTAAGAAAATTAAGTTTCAAAGTAGAAGTTTCGCAACTATTAAAAGTAGTGTATTTTATAGTGCAGAGTTTGTTCTATCGGACGAAACCTAGAAGCCTTTTTTACGATATAATCTCCAAGTAAAACCACATTTCCAATTATTATCAGTAATTTCAGCGATGACTTCTAGCTACTATTTTATGCCTTGTTTCGGTTAAACTATTTTCCATGCATTGCATCTAAAAAATGTCACATTATCCAGAAAATTCACCAGCTCTCATTCCATAGAACAAACTCTGCACTATAAAATCCACTGCTTTTCATAGTTGCGAAATTTCTACTTGAAGCTTAATTTTCTTAATTATTAATCAAATTCTAAAAGAATACTGAAAAAAAATCTCATTAAGACACTGTTGATGTAAAACTTTTTCTGTTCTTCGACAACATCAAAAGCGATAAAATACAAAAAGTACTTTAAACTTTTGACTGTTGAACAAAAACAATTTCTGTCATAAAAATTGAATAATTTTAACGTTAGTATCTTCAATATGATAGACTTGTAGCTCTTTCCAAGAGATATCAAAATCACTATTTGGATGTTCATTACAAGGTTTTTTTTGATGGAGAAGAAAAACAAAAAGTGTCGTAAACTTTAAATTCCCATTTTATATATATGTCTACAATTAAGTTGGTCCTTTTGTGCTTCCGATTATTTCATTAATGTATTCATGATATTCAAAGCAGTGAAAATATTCTCTAATATCAAAAGACATTAGTTTGCTTTTCATTACTTTTTTTTGTATTCTTGATGTATATGGCTTACAAAAACAAAAGAAAAAAGTCTTCAGTATGTATATTATAATCAAATGATGAAATAAGTAACGTCGAGAATATAATTTTTTCTGGAAAGAGAGAAAAGAAAAAAAAAAAAAAAAAGGTAGGTTTTCTATCACATTATTAGAAAAGAAAAAAAGGTGATTTAGTCTAGAAAAAGAAGAAAAAAAAAATTACGAATGAGCTTTGCATGCTTCATAGAAGAACGCAAGGACATAAGACAAATAAAAAAAAAAAGAGAGAAACCTACACTAATATCTTTTCACAACAATTTCATCTTAAAAATTTGTGGTAATCAAAAAATAATCTACCATTCTTATACCAATAAAATAAAAAAAAGACATATGTTAATGTTACGAGAAAAAAAAACCTTGACTATTTTCTTCTTTCTCTTACCGAATTTCAAATTGACTAAAAATCATAAGACATATCCCAGGTAAGTGTATCGATTGTTTTATTACAAATAAATATGAACTCTATTGAAATATGTAGTAAATAATATTTTGAATTCATTAATTGATTAGAAAAAAAATGAATATTTGATCGAAGTAACATAGACACAGCATTCATTCAGATAATAAATCTATGGCGCACATTTGTTTGCACTATCATCTTATTCATAAATTGGTATACTTATAGTAGTTATTATATAGGAAGTAGATGTGACATTGATACCTTCCGTTGCTAATTTTTCATACAATAATGAGTTATTTTTACTATTTATGATAATCAAAATAGTTATTTTATAATCTGTCATTATGAGATCAATAGTAATCAGTTCAGTGAGTATAAATATTTTGTAAGTCTGATTTTTTAAAGATCAGAAAAATTCTAATTTGTTTTTGTTTTTTGATAGTTTGATTAAAAATATTATATTAATTTTAATTAAATAATAAATGTGGAAACCTCAGATTTAAATCCGAGAGTTATGTGTACTTCAAAAAATGAATGAAATAGATGAGTCGTTCTAGAATGTGGGGATATAAAAATTATCCTGGCAAACCTTATCTATAAACACTTGATTTCTATTGGTTACTGTTCAATCCATGAGATTTCGAGGCGAATGGAGCACAGATTCGAGTTCTCCACCCCAGAAAACCTCGAACTATCATCTCTGTGATCGGAAGATAGAGCTCTATTTGTGGATCAATTAGAGCGTGGACAAAAACAGAACCGAATTCTGTTTAATTGTCTTTGGAATAGCTGAGTTGGTTTTCTTGTTTCCTTATGTTTTATATACCATTTTGTAGTTCGTGAAATTCTCTATCGAATGGTATATAATAGTTGGGGTTTTATTTGACTATGATAGGAAAAGTTTTTTACGAAAGCAGAGATAGGTCGATCTTCTCATAGGGAAACATAGGGAAAAATGACTATTTTTGCAATAACTCAGCAATGACTCGGCCAATCATTCTCATCTTCGAACTCGACGGAGATATTGTTCAGACTAAACTGTGTAGAAAATTTCACCGCGATCGGACTCTCCTTTCAAAAGTTATAGTGTAAACGGCCGGACGGACGGGCACACTGACCGATTCTAGAGTGTACTCACTTTTTGAGTACACAAAAAATATGTTTGTTATAATTCTTTAATTTAATTTCAGAAGTAGAATCTATTTGTTTAGTAATATTCAAAATTTTTTATATAAACCTATATTTTAAAGTAAATCTTATATATAGAATTTTATATTTGTTCTTATATTTTTCATGAACATGAAACTTCATCCGATAATGTGAATAATATTATACGTGTATTATTTTGTAAGCTGATCATTGTCATGCAAGTATACGAGACTCGAAATAGTTGCTATGAAAGATCGAATGACTGATATATAATAATGACGTTTTTCTACTTTTTCATTTTAAATAAAATTATCAACAATTTATCATAATAAAAATGATTGAATTCAATCACTAGTTTAGTGAGTAAAATTCCACTCGTAAATTGAACTTGAATGGAATTTTTTATAATTACCTACGCGATTCAAATTAGACAAAACATACGAGTGAATCATTCGATATAATCCGTATCAAGTCGGTGACATTTGTCAGTAGTGAAAAAAAAATTGCTGGTATACCAATAGTTATTCTCCGATCGGCAGTTTATTGCCCGTATACTGAGAAGGGTAGTGCAAACAAACGTGTAATATGCGTAAGCAGTCGAGAAAAAAAACTCTGTATAAAAACAAAAAAAAGGTTTATATATTCTTAGTCTCGTGTTTCCTTCCAATAACACTTATAAGATTAAAAAAAAATCTTTTCTCTTTCTTGATTGTCAAAGGTCATTTGTTTCTACCATCTGTTCTTCGTACTCCTGTGACGTTTTTGACAAATCTTTGTTCAATTATCTCGGAAACTATAAGAGCTAGAAAGTTTGTTCAAACGTCATTCGACACAGCTTATCATACTCTATTTATGCTACGAAAACAACGTTTTTCGGTTGAAGTGTCGAGCTTCCAGATAGGATTTTTGGTCGCGTAATGCTGCGGCATAAAAAGACCCGTTTTCTTCATGGTCGCTAATAAAACTTCGATTTTTTGTGAAATTATTTTTTCAAATGAAACACTTCTAGGGCCAGTTTTCTAGAGCTCTGACCGCAGTTTTAAGCGATAAAAAAAAAA